>ML782790.1:222099-251178 GCA_009831015.1 Picea engelmannii
CTTCCTTCTAGTGGGTGCTAGAGAAACCAGAGAGTTGGTGCTCTCAAACAAGTTGGAGCTTGTAAAACAGAGGTAGTAGCCTCACATTGAGTTGGTGCTCAATTATAGATGATGTACAGAACTTAAAAGACTGCATATCATTTTGAAGAAGAAGAGGTTTTATCCCTTTATGGGTTTCCTCGTGAAAATCCGTCTCTGTGTATATCTTATGTGTGAGTGATGCTCATTATTTATGTTGTCCATATGTAGTATAATATTGATGGTCACTTGGAGAAAGATTAAAAATGGTTTTGATTGTTAATATTGTTTAAGCACAGTAACAATTGATTCACCTCCCCCCCTCTCTCTCAGTTGTCTTAGTAATTTCAACAGAAACAACACAAACTTTATAGTTTAGACCTTAAAGGGGACTTGTGATTTTTGGACTTGGGTTTTGGAGATTTAAGTATCTACCTTATTTTTGGGAATAGAGTTGATGTGCTCTAATATGTAAGTCTCTAATTGACAATTGTTTAAGAACCACACTTGAGCTTGAGTGGGTCTTGTTTAATGGATTTGTCCCAAGAATGCAAGCCTTTTCTGGTAAATAAAAACCATTTGATTGACTACCTTGAGGGTAAGTTGTTGTATCAGGAAATGGGCGTGCAAATTTTATGGTAACTACATTAAAAATTGAGGCCAAGTTTTGTCCCAAGTATGAGAGTATGTAATGCCCCTCCTTTCCTAACTCTACTTTGAAAAGGATTAGGAGGTCAATCCAAGGCTTGAATGAAGAGTTTAGTGACTTTGTTTCTGACTGGGGGAAAATACTTGATTAACAGGAGGCAATTGATAGTCTTAATTGTAAGTAGATTAGCATATACACTATGATTGATATATGTTTGTTTATGTAATGAATACTTATGTCGTGAGCAAGTGTAAGTTGTGTGAGGTAGTCAGGATCTGCGGGACTTCTGGGTGAAGTTGATTAAAGGAAGAGGAAAGCTATGGAAACCAAATTAAATGTCATGAAATTTTAATGGAACCATTTGAAATTCAGTAATATTATATTGCTCACATTCTATATCTATATGTTGTGGCATGACTTAAGTGGTGTAGGACATTGGTTACCTGAGAAGAACACAAGTAGATATGGCTATTGGGAAAACTACAGATTGGGAGTCAAACAACAAATATCCGTGGAGGATAACTAGTAATATTGTACAATCGAGTATTATGTTGTTTATATGATATCGACCTACATAATACAACCAGTAAATGCTTGATGGATGTGGGCCATAACCAGTGAATGCTTAATGGAGACGTGGAGTCTCAACTAAGCCACAATGTCTCTATTTGCAAAATATATGGTTTAATATGATTGGGGGGCGCAGAGTAAGGTGGGTCCACCTTACTCCCAGGAGCTAAGGTAAAAATCAAAGAGCTCATGTGTGAATTAATTCATAAAATAATTACCCACTTTTAGGGGACTCCTAAATATATTAATTTTTTATTAAAAAATTTGAATTAATAATTAAAGGAAAATGAAATAATTAAGAGAAAATAAAGAGTATTGACACCTCAAAAGAGAAGAGAGTAATGAATAATCAAGAAATTATAAAATTAAATAAATAAGAAAATGACTAGTTTTGCATGGAGGGGGTGAAGTGGCTCGCCTCATTAGACCTTTAAATTTAAATAGAGGGGGAATTTATGGTTTTGGGAGTGTATAAAATTAAATAAATAAGAAAATGGCTAGTTTTGTATGGAGGGGTGAGGTGACTAACCTCATTGGATCTTTAAATTTAAATAAAGGGGAAATCTATGGTTTTGGGATGCATGGAGAGTATAGAAATGTTGCAGGTCTTATGCTAACATAGAAATCTTAATTGAATGATACATGGAATCAGGAATAAGGTAGTTTTATTAATGTGAGATATTTACCAACTGATGGTAAAATCCATCCAAAGTACATTCTGCAACCTAACAGTAGTTATGAGCCTACACAGCTAGTGGGTCTCAGGGAAAAAAGTTTTCCCTCCATTCAAAGTACATTCTGCAACCTAGTAGTTACGAGCCTACACAGCTAGTGGGTCTCAGGGGAAAAAGTTTTACTTACGAACCTACACAGCTAGTGGGTTTCAGGAAAAAAAGTTTTTCCTTAGTATGGTTGGAAGGAAACAGGTTATCACCATGAGAATTGGTAAAGCAAAGAAAATTTGGAGCTATATGGATGGAACGTCGCTAGAATTGAGGATACTGGCAAATAATTGGCCAGAAGATTATTTGCCAGAAGGAGGTCTACAGCTGCGTGGATACCAATACTCAGCTGGTAATAACCTTAAGAATTTGAGTGGCTAAGGTAAAACATTGTCATTTTCCGGCATCAAAATTCTGAGTCAATATTTCTTATGTAAATCAATTTAATGTCTAGAAAATGTTTTAACTGCATGCTTGATGTTTCTTATGCAATCTGGTTGATATTTCTTATGCAATTTGAATTGGTTTATGTATTGAGTTGTTAAAATGCTGTTAAAAATTATAATTGTTGGACGTTTTAATTTGCCATTGGATTCCATTGGTAGTTTGGTCCACACACTGGTTGTGGAAAGTGGAAAAATTTGTGGAAAGTGGAAAAATCCTTTAGTGGATTTGTCTCATTGCTTAGCTATGCTACGAACCATTATCATGGCTTGAAAGTGAATACATTGAAGACAAAGTGCTTGGGCAAATTGTAGTGCGCGATTGTTCAAAGAGAGTTTCTTTTAGAATTTCTTTAGGCACCCAGAATTGTAAATACACTATGAATTCTTCAATACTCGGTGCGTAAATACACCCAGAAGTGATTAAATACCCAATGCCGAGTCCCTTGATTTGTTGTTGCTTCCTCATTGACGGGAAATGGAATATGACAGGGGTTGCTGGTAAAACATTGGTATTAAGGAAATCCAGTACTAATATGTGTTTGAGAATCTGGTTGTGTCCTCGAAAAAATTCATTTCCTCCATCCGAACGTTCATCAGTTACGTTTATACCTTGCAAGAGTAGGGAAATTCATGTTAAGCATATAACTAAAACTAACAAAGTATAACATTGATAAGAGATATTTCTAAATGTCAAGGAACAACCAATCCCACAAACCTGTCAACCAACAGAAGAAATCCTATCACTGGCTATCATTAATCACCATGCACTTAAGTCTGACATTATTCAGTAGCATGTATTTCTGATTCTTGGATATAACACATTTGAATAAATTGAAATCCTGGTATTTCTTACAAAATAAGACAAGCATTAATCAGATCAATTTGATATTGGAAAACTACTTACCAAGAGAACATTGAGCATTTTCAGCCTGTATTTCAGGCTCAGAAAATAAATTTATAACAGAGTAATGGTTACAGCTTTGAGGTCTTCTTTCATCCTCGCATTTATTTTTACAGTAATTCTAAAGAAGAAAGAATCCAAGGAATTTCCTGATAAGTTGATCTTTGGCATAATAAAATTGGAACTGAGATAACATTTTATCATTTGATTTCTGGCAGACGAAATTCAGATATATAGTCTCTGCATTTCAGCCTCTCCTCTAATAAAAGAACTAACCTNATCCAAGGAATTTCCTGATAAGTTGATCTTTGGCATAATAAAATTGGAACTGAGATAACATTTTATCATTTGATTTCTGGCAGACGAAATTCAGATATATAGTCTCTGCATTTCAGCCTCTCCTCTAATAAAAGAACTAACCTGATATCAACCAAATAAAATTTTCACACATAGAGGTAATTTCCATCCTTAATTTTATTTAAGAAATTGAGGCTTAAGCTCATAACCAAACTTCAAGACTAAGTTCATAATCAAACGCTCTACAAGGAAAAAATCAATTATGACAATTTGTGTCCAGGCATTAGTGAAGAGAAAACTGATCTAAGATCATTAATAAATCAAAGCTTAAAGAACCTCAGTTATTGCCATGCTTGTTTAACTTGCTAAAAAAACAAAATCCAAGATAATATTCAAGCATGTGACATCTTTGAAAAAGTTGAAATCTTAATCAATTATTTGCATAGTTTTTTCAGTCAGGCCTCAATGATGGATAGAATATAATAACTCACTAAGCAAACAAACTGGAGTCTGCAATAACTTTACCTGATCAAGAATGAAAATCAACCATGCTAAAGGCTTGCTGGTCAAAGGGCTTTGAGTGTATATACTCAAAACACACCTGAGCCCTTTCAGAAGAGAATAGGAAGCCACAATTCCATTTATAAGAACAAGAAACACAAGAGCCTTCATGTCACTTGGCCTTCTTTTCAATGGTGAATCTGGTATGAGTCTGTGTATCGGTCTCCACGCGGATTTCCACAACAAGTGCCAAATAACCTCCCCTATCTTCAGCCTCTTCTCCATTCATAATTATAGCATTCTATATAGCCATGGACTGAAATTTGGTTCCAGTTTGAGTCTAGGACTGAAATTTTTGTTGTTTTCTAGGACTTATCGATGTTGTTGTATTCTGTTGAGGTGGAGCACTCTGTGAAGTATGCTTCTGTACATCACTATGGAAAGGTTTTATTAAAATAGTCTACTCAACAAGAGCCCTACTTTATCCCACCTACTTGTCTTGAAGCTTCGAATGGCAGAGACAAATACAGGTGGGTGAACCATAATAAAAACACCTTTCTCTGCCATAATTCTGCCAACCATGCACTCACACAGTGGTTTCTTATACAAACAAATTTAAATTAAATCTCCCCCTTTTGTCAGGTTGGGCCCATAATTGACAGATATATCCACATTGACATTATGCTATTCACTAAACATAGACTAACAACCAAATAAGATTAAGCATGTTGTAAACCTTCCACTGGTAGCATATAATTATATGTTACTATTCAAACTGTACGAGATCCTTCATATTTCTGTTGGATCGAGATATACTAGCTAGTTATAAAAGCAGAGGTTTATTGGCAAGGTAAAATGTCTATCTTGAAAATTACTTAATTGAATGAATTATTGGAGCTCAAAATATCATCTTGATCCCTATCTCGTGACTCTTTGGACCCTAGTTTATGGCTTTGCAATTGTAACACCCATATTTCCCCCAACTTGTAATCAATCATTAATTAGGATTACCATGTTGTGGCATGGGAACGATGTAAATGTATTATTGTTTGAATTGTCAATAACTGACTATGGGGATGAAGCCTTGAAAGTACTAGCCATGATATCACTAGAGGAAAGAATATGGAAACTATAAGAGAGGGTTCATTATATCGAATGACCCTATTATTGTTTGAATTGTCAATAACTGACTGTGGGGATGAAGCCTTGAAAGTACTAGCCATGATATCACTAGAGGAAAGAATGTGGAAACTATAAGAGAGGGTTCATTATATCGAATGACCCTAAATTTCCCTTGTTGAGGATAACAAACCTCCTCCGGTTCCCAAGCAGGAATCAGTTAATGAAGAAAGGACCGGTGGTTGAACCATCAACCACCCCCATGAATGGAAGCATGGTCTAGCTGCAGAAGGTCAGCCCAAAGTACCATAGGGTCCTGCAGACCCAGATTGACCCGAGTTTCCTTCTGACAGAAGGAACAAGACAGGTGGAGAACCTCCTGAAAGGGGGGAAGACTGATAGAAGGAGACACACAGGAAGAGATAGAGAGGAGAATGCGATAAGCTCGCCAGCAGAGAACAAGTCAAAGGCCACAAGCTTGATGCCGAGGAATCATCTGATAAACCTCATCGAGGCCGTGACAGAGAGAAAAATCTCTGTGAGTATGCAAAGAATGGGACCTGAGCAAAAGGTCGTGAGCTTGATGCCGATGAAGCATCTGATAAACCTCGCAGAAGATGCGAAAGAGAAAGGATCGGTGAGAATTGGCATAAATTCCCTGGTGATATCATGGCTTCGCACGGGGGTGGCCAGAGTGCTAAGAATGAATGCCTCTAAGCCTATGGTTGGGTGGAAGGACAAACACCCACACTCAGTTAGTTGGCCACCACTTGTAATAGATAAGTAATCTTATATCCTGTGTATTTAAGTGGTAACTGTGAATTAAGGTTGGATATTCTATGAATGTTGCAGGGATGGACATGTTTTCTTAATGGTTATACTATATCCCTTTAATTCTGCCTGATTGTGTATTTAAGAAAGTAAGAAATTATCTGGCTTGTACACATAAATGCTTGAGCCCTATGGTGGCTCAAGTTAAAATAAATGAACTGGGAATTAGTCGACCTTGGGCATAGTTTCACATGTACATGTCGACTCTCTCAGTTGTTCCGAGTCTCTTGGAGGAAGGAGTCTGTTAAGCTATGGAGAGATAGTGCATGTATGCACAGGATCTCTGCGAGGAAGACAGAGACAGAGAACTTCTTAAGTTTTCGAGTGATGAATGAGCGCAAGGGACATGCGGAAGACCCCTCTAAGTGTTAAGATCAAGAGAAATAGTGCAAGGTGCCTAAGCACCTTAGAGTTGATGAAGCTCAGGAAGGATAGCGATATTCAAGTCTCGAAAGGGAAGATCCTTTCGTTTGGAAGATGAATGGATGAGATTAGTTCGGGAGGAGCCGAAGCTCTTCACGATCGTTGGATCTAGAGAAGGGACACAAATGTTAATCCTTCGAGCCCTTTGGACTTCGCAAGTCTGGCGAATTGGATATATTCGTCGTGTAGGAGGTGAATTCCCCGAAGTCCCGAAGTTAATCTGGGTCATAGATTTGAGGATTCCCGGGAGCTATCCCGACCGTCGGATCTACGATGTAGTTAGTCTGACGTTGATCGTTTCGGGAGGACAGGGATGTTGTAACGTCAAGACCTCCTGAAGACCGGATTTGCGAAGTAATGTGGACCCTGGATCTAAGGATCCTTTGAGACCCTTCTCGACCGTCCATCATAAAGGACATATGGAACCATATCTTGTACTCTGGAGGTTTAACACACCGAAAGAAAGCAGGTGTAAAGGGTGGAAGGACTCCCGAAGTCGTAGGGAGCCAGAGCAGATCTAAGTAGTCTGTTGGTAAGGACATGTGTCGCCAAATCCCGCACTCCAGAGCAGAAGTACTTCGAAAGAGTTGTAGAGTGGAGGTGCAAGGACTCTCGAAGGATGGAGTCACAAAGTCATCTCAGTCGTTCGTGAAGGAGGACATGTGGCAGAAGATTTGCCACTTTGGAGAAAAGTCACTCCAGAAGAAAGTGGAGTTGGAGGAGCGACAACTCCCAAAGGCCAAAGTGTCGGAGTTCATCAATGTCGTCAATTCTCTGAGGACACATGGCATCAGATCATGAACTTCAGAGATTTTCCACTCTGGAGGATCCGCGTGGTGGTTGTTTGGAATTCCCCGAAGTGTCGAAGCCCAAAATCTCTGTGGGTCGTTGATCTTAAAGGTGATCATGGACCGTTGATTTGCAAAGGGACACGTGGAGGACAAAGGTTCACTCCATTAGAAAGTCACTCCGGGGTTTTGTGACATTGGAGACTCTAGAACTCCCGAAGCGTGGAGTTCTCGAGTAAATCAGAACCGTCGATGTTCTGTGGACGCGTGGCGTAAGATCGTGTAGTCCAGAGACTTGGCACTCTGGAATATTTGAGGAGAGATGTTTTGGAACTCGCCGAAGCTCCTGAGCCTGAAGTTTCGGTTGGTCGTTGATCTGGAGGGGGAGAAGGGACCGTCGATCCCTCTCCCATCATTCCGAAACTTCGCCAGTTCGAAGTTTGGAAGAATTGGCGAGTGGTGAAGTGAAAACGCCCGAAGCCTGAAGTTTTGAGGTGTCCTTTGAGTTGGCGCCTGGGCACAACCCGAGGTCATATGAAGGAAGGGGCCTAGCATGGAAATCTAGCGCCTAAAGAGCTCGCAGGTTTGGAAGAACCTACACCTTGGTGAAAAGGAGAACCTAGAGAGAGTTAAGGGAAACAAAATTTTGATACCCCACCCCTTAAAAGAGCACCTAGGGATCGGGTGTGTTACAAATTGGTATCAGAGCATGGAAACAACACTTGGCCTGCTTAGGCTCATGCACGAGTCGTATGAAAATATTTTTGAAGTACTTTAAGGATGTAGATTAAAATACAGTTGGGATTTTACCCAACGAGATTGAATCATGCTAGTTTGTGGTAAAGGAAGCCTATCATTTCTTTGGGAAATGATAATCGATCCTAAAGGAGTGGGATTATGCTGATGGGCACTAATAGCAAGACTTGGATGTGAACATATGGAAAGAATCCATAGCAGTAATAATTACTGCTTTAATGAAGGGTTAAACCTTGTATATGTGTATAATCCCTCATAATCAGAGGAATAAGTCTGGTGACCATTCTCTGAAAGGGGAGAGCATGCGCAACTCTTGGGTTTCGAAGGGAACTGAGAAACACATTTTTGTTTGTAGGTACAAGAATTGTTGGGCCGGGTTTTTCTAATCAAGATGATAAACAGAGCTGTAGAAATATAGAGTGATTGAGTGAGAAATCACAACAGCCTCCCTTGCTTGGTGGATAGGAAACTAATCTGCCATAATTCTTATGGGAGGAGGAGAGTGGCCTCCATCCCTGACTATTGCTAAACAGAAGGAAGAATTCTAAGTGTAATGGTCAAGACTGATTTTGACCTGAAGATACTCTGGATTTTTCAACTAGAATGCTTAGTAAGTAACATAACTTGAAGTTACATTTGGGCTTTAAGGGAATAGTCCAAATGTTCTTAGTCATTAAAAACTTATTATAATTAAGGTAGAATGGTTGATTAAATGTTAATCCTGAATGTGGTAAAGGAAGTGTTGGGGCACTTCTAAAAGCCCAATGGGTCAGACTGACATCCAGTGGTGGATGGTAGCCATACAGGTATAGTTGGACCCTAGTTAAGGGAATCTAGAAAAGGATCTCCTTGATTGAGAGATCTGTTGATCAAGACTGGTTGGAAGCCAAATTGGTTGTCCTGTTACCTTGAGCAAGGTTTTAATTGCCCATATTGTATTTATAAGTTGGGTAATGTTCTATGGAAATTAAGGCAAGAGTGTTTTTCTTTCTAGTTGTTATCGCATAGAACAGGAAAGATAGTTATGACTATGTCTATTAAACTTCCATGTGGATATCTTGTGAATTAATGCAAGCTCTCATCTGAGCGGGAAGCTCATTGTTGAGTGTCCCTATGAGACTTGTCATAAGGATGACAACAATATCCTTGGAGGAGGATCTGGAAGTCTGATATGTCCATGTGCATGTATGACATGGAAAAAGGTGCAGGCAATGAGTTTGCATGATGAACGTTTGGACTGTGTGTGTTTATGCTTGAGTGCATGAATTTAATGCCTTATGAAGCTTCTTGATATGAAGCATGATAGTAATACCAGTTAATTGTGAATGATATTAAATGTGAAAGTGATGCACATGTACGATGTAAGAGTATAGGTACACTAAAGGCGTGAGGTAACTGCCTAAATGAGTGATATGTAAGGCAAAAATTGCACTTGCCAAGATTAAGTGAATACCATGGATGCATGGTTGACTCCATTTTGAAGATTCATGAAAGTTATATTTTAAATGATAGCTTAAGGGGAATGTGCTCCATTCCCTCAAGAAAGACTGGTGTAAATAGAAGAAAGAGTGGATGAGCAAGGATGCTATGTTGTCATAATAAGAGGCAATTGATTCTGCCTTGAAGGTCACATGAGAATGATTTTGAACAATCATGAGTTGACTAATTTTAAAGTAGAGATGTATGTAGGCTATGAAATATACCCATGGAAGCTACACATAGACTTGATTATGCATATGGTTAAGTACATCATGGATGTAAGTTAACAAAACCAGAATATGTATGGATACATAATTTGGGTGCATGACAAAGATGCATGTTTATATTTCTTATGGAATTTTTGATAAATAGCTATTTAAGCTAACTCAAGGTTGAGGCCATCATATATAGTTATGGACATGCAATAAGGAAGTTGCATGCTGAGGGAGTTCTCTGTGGAAGAACTGTGTGAAAACTCTGTCAGGAGGAGAAAGTTACAACCTTAATAACTGTTGAGAATTAAGAAGTGAGCTACAAGCTTTTATATATATATATAAGAATCATGGATTACATTTTGAAAGCATCATGTAATAAATAGAAGACTAATGAATGAATAAATGAGTATGTTTGATTGAATAGGCTTGGTTGAATCCATGTTAAGAAAAGGCAGTGAGGCCTTTAGAGATAACTCAACTGGGATGAAAAGTCCCAGGTGATGGAGAAATAATTGGAAGAAGGGGAGATCCCTCAATTCTTTTCTTCTTGAGTATTATGTTTTCTCTGTGATGAGAGAGATGGTACGCAAATGAAAGTAAATGTTTTGGCACCATAGTGATGATGGTCGTATTGATGTAGAAACAATCGAGAGTTGTTTGTGTTTCACTCATGAAAACATTAAGGATAATGCGATGAAGTGCATAAAGATGTGTTAGGAAATGTCTGAAAATGTTTTATTGTCTTAACGTTATGCACAAAATTTTTGAAAGACAGTTGTATGCCACGGATACCCAAGTAGAGTATGATTCAGGAATAAAACATTGATCGAATCAGGATACTCAAGAACCTGATAGAGAAGATGAATGTGAGTTGCTCATCGTAGGGAATACCGATCGCAGTCATCAAATCGATTTCAATATCCACTAGAGTTAATGGATCAAACACCAGTCATTCGATGGAATCGACGATCGAGGATCATTACGAAGTGCGAAGGTGAAATTTATGGACGTGCTAGTTCATGGCCCGCAATCAACCAACGTCGTTGATCTTGTTGGGGCGGAGAATCAACGACCACGATTAAAAGAGTCGGGCAAGCACTTTTCAGATTGCGGAGATTGAACTCTCCGATAAAGAGCGAGCATGTTGGGATTCCATAATCATTGTGAACCACCGATATGTGAACGATCGGTGGGCGAACTTGCAAGGAACCCACGCATTAATGTCACATAAAACTCATATTGTGATTGGGTTATGTGGTTGAATTTATCACATCAAAGCTCTGTATCAACCTAAATTCTTGGTCAAACACTTTTGTGTTGGCATTATTATTATCTGGAAATCATGTGGTTAAAATCGATCGAGGGCTAAGATCTGTGGGAGTTACTTCACACACACCTAAGATTTATTTTTCCTAAGGTTATTCCTTGTTTATTAGTCATAATTAGTCATTATCCAGTCTCCTATATTTTAGGGGAGAATATTCCACCTAGAGAATATTCTCTTTCAGTTGACACTTCAGTTTGACTAGTTCAGTTGAGTTTAGATGTTGCATTGTTTTTGTCACCATGCAACATTGGGATCATCACCAACTCACTACTCTTTGTTCAGTCAGTTAACTGAAGACTAGTTGACTAGTTAACTTAGCTAGGTGGCAGTTCACTCCCGTAATTGCTTGAGAGACTAGACTAGGTGTTAGTTTACTCTTGTAACTGCTGGTGTGTGTCCAGATCAATCTAGACCACCACTATGGCTCATTAGTTACTCATGTATCCTATATCTATTGTAAATTATTCACTCTTTGTGTGTGGAATATGGTTAATGAGAATTATTCCATTCTTTCTCTCTTGCTTCTTCTTTCTCAATTCTCTTTGCAAATGTGTGTATTATTGTTTAGATAGATCTATTCTGTGCAGGTTCAACACATTTACATGGTATCAGAGCCGACGGAATTCTAAGAAAAAACTACACCAAATTATTTTTTGCAAGTACTGAAGATTGAAGACAAAAAAAAGATGGATTATTCACCAGAAATACTTCTCACGCCTCATAACTATTTGGAATGGAAGCCAAAAATTCTGCTTATGCTCAGATGCAGAGGATTGTACCAAATAACTATGGCAATGGAAGTAGAGTCTGATTCTATCGATGAGAAAAATGACTTTCTCAATAGACAAGATATGGCCATAGGATGTATCCTCTATTTTATTTCTCCCAAAATTCTCCATCAAGTATATGATGACTCACAAGAATTCACTCCAAATGATCTATGGAGCATATTGGAGGTTTCATTTGGGAATAAGGAAGAATGCATACAAAATGTTGACAAGATAGAGAATGTAGAAAAGCCACTGGAAGACAAATCGTCTCAGTTTGAAGAGCCTTCTACACAAGTATCTACAGAAATTTGTATCCCGATAATTGAAGATAATGTCTACTCCATTTCAGATTTGTTTTCTGAAATTCATGTGGAATATATATGGCATGCATCTCAAGGGTCACAAGCAGACACTTTTCCATGCGCAATGCATGCATCTCAGGAGACAAAAAGGGAGCTGCGCACATCAGACTCAATTCTGATATTTTAGGAGAAATATTTTCAGAAACAAATTGGATATTTGAATTCCTCTTAGGAAAATATCCAATTTCAAAAAACAAATCGTCCGAAATGGAGTCCAGAAAGTGAAGTTATGATCGTTTCAAAATCAACAAAATTTCAGCATTTTTTTGGAAACGGCCGCACGGTTTTCAAAGTTTCATCCAAACTTTATTTGGATATTATTCATTACAAGAAGATAAAGTCGATATGTGTGGACATTTCAATGGTTCATATACTTCATCAAATCCGTGCAGACATCTACATATTCAACAAAATCTTCAACGAGCACAAACTTGCACAGTTGCGAGGTCTTCTTGGAGTGAAGGACACGGTTGCTTAGCAACTATTTTTTGTTCCTTCTCATTTTTTTTTACATGCATTGTAATTTGAGGGGGGGGGGGTTCCCATGAGGTTTTCCCTCTTTCCTCATTTAATTCAATGTATCCTTTATACGTGGGTACCTAACATGGCCTCATTGCCGGGACCCAATCTTTATTTTCACCATAGTGATGTTCAGGGGGGATGTTGGAGTTACTTCACACACACCTAAGATTTATTTTTCCAAAGGTTATTCCTTGTTTATTAGTCATAATTAGTCATTATCCAGTCTCCTATATTTTAGGGGAGAATATTCCACCTGGAGAATATTCTCTTTCAGTTGACACTTTAGTTTGACTAGTTCAGTTGAGTTTAGATGTTGCATTGGTTTTGTCACCATGCAACATTGGGATCATCACCAACTCACTACTCTTTGTTTAGTCAGTTAACTAAAGACTAGTTGACTAGTTAACTCAGCTAGGTGGCAGTTCGCTCCCGTAACTGCCTGAGAGACTAGACTAGGTGGCAGTTTACTCTTGTAACTGTTGGTGTGTGTCCAGATCAATCTAGACCACCACTATGGCTCATTAGTTACTCATGTATCCTATATCTATTGTAAATTATTCACTCTTTGTGTGTGGAATACGATTAATGAGATTTCTTCCATTCTTTCTCTCTTGCTTCTTCTTTCTCAATTCTCTTTGCAAATGTGTGTATTATTGTTTAGCTAGATCTATTTTGTGCAGGTTCAACACATTTACAATCGATTGAGGGCTAAGATCGATAGCCTGTGATCATTGCGGAGATTGCATATGCACACGGCTTAATGTCGAGAATTGTACCTGTAATTTAAATTCAATATAGCATTGTTTTGAGTTTGGGATCCGATCGTAGATCAGATGGATCGTATTCATTGTGGAGATCGAAAGGAGAATTAAGCTGCGAGCTAGTTGAGGTTACGCAATCCCTTGCAGTCGTTGGATCTGGGGGAAAACGGATATACATCGTTGATTTGCAGACAAAGGGTTTAACCAGGATCATAGCACCTAGACATTGGAGCCGAAATGAGAGCTCCTGAAAAAAATAGAGTTGAGGTCACAACTCTTGTTCGCATGGAGCGAAAACGGAGTTCCTCCGGGCCAGTCAAGGAAGATAGAGTTTAACACTTTGTGTTAGACTGTGGTCATGATGACTCATTCTATGGGAATAAAGGTGTTCATAGCTAGCACATTGCATGGAATTGCTTGGAGGAAGTGCATGTTTTCATGAAAGGAAGACAGTGAACCTTCCATTGAGAAAGCAGGACCTTTCGAAAATTCCACTTACATTGTATGGATGTGAAAGGAAACAAAATTTGGGTGACCATGAGTGTGGGCACCTTGGTTACTAATGAAGGAAGAATGCTTGGGTGCATTCAAGAAACATTTAGTTTCATGTGCGCTAATTAGGAATCGTGATTAGCCTATAGCAGGAAGCATAGTCCTGCTATAAGAGTGAACGAGGAGGAATAAGTCATATGGTGAAGAGGTTGGTTAAAATCCAACACACTATAGCAGGGTGCTTGTCACCAAGTGTGGCAGCTTGAAGATCAATGTGAGGGTGCATTGGGTATGAATGTGGCCATGAACATTGGCACATTGATTAAAGTCATTTAATATTTGAATTTCACTTGGAAAATTTAGTATGTTGACAGGATGTTTATATAATAATAATATTTCCTTTTTTCTTTATATACCTTGAATAGATGGAAATGGCTTGGACTGTTAGTATGCATCGTATGAAAATATAGTGTGCATAAAAACTAACAATTTGTTTGGCTGAGGAAAATTGACTTGCAGGAAGAAAGAGTCTTGGATATGGCAATGTTGTAAGCCCATAAGGAAGACCGATTGTTTGTTGAGATAAACTGCTATGGGGAGGAAAGTCCCATGCTTGTGAATCTGGTTCCGTGTGGAACAGATCTGAAAATAAATGAAGAAAATGGAAAATATGTGGGTGATAGATTGCAATAAAATTCTGAAATTTAGAATTATGATGATGTCTCATGAATTTTGTATGCCTGTGATACAGGTGAGAAGAAAATATATGTCCAGAAAGGACGAATAAAGGTTGTCAACTGAAAAGCATGAAAGAGGCCATTGTTGAGACATGAGAACCTCGTGGTAGGTCATGATCGCCTGGAATATGTTGTGTTGAGGTAACACAAGCTAGAGGGACGCCTCAGTAGAGCAAGTCTGAGGGACGCCTCGACTATAAGGCTCAATGAAGTCTCTAGAATTCTTCCTGTGCGAGAAAACCTAGGCAAGGCAAGATGGATCACTTGAGGAACTGCATAGCAGATAAGGAGATGCTTGAGCTTGGGCCTGGAGGGTGAGTGATCGCAAGGAAGAGGAGACTCTGATATTTCTTGTAAAGTATTGATTGGGATCATGCACACAATGGGTATGTCAAGGAAAAACAATGAGCATGGATAACGAGACAACCATGTGGATACAAATCCACAAACTACACAGATAAGTATTGTGCTAGATTATGAAATTTTCCCCTTGAATTTTGAACAACAGTAAGATGTGTTCACATAAAATTTTGATTAATATGCTTGTTGTCCCAAAATTATTGAAGGCAGGTGACGAAGGTTAAGAGTCTAAAAAAGGACCTCACCAGAAAGAAGGTCAAGACTTCTAAAGCAGCTGAATGAGAAAGGCATGATAGGTGTTACTGAGAAAGAACATCGAGGACGGTGTTCCTTTTAAGGAGGAGGGGATTGTAACACCCTTGTTTCCCCCAACTTGTAATTAATCATTAATTAGGATTACCACGATGTAAATGTATTATTGTTTGAATTTCCAATAACTAACTGTGGGGGTGAAGCATTGAAAGTACTGGCCATGATATCACTAGAGGAAATAATGTGGAAACTATAAGAGAGGGTTCATTATATCGAATGACCCTAAATTTCCCTTGCTGAGGATAACAAACCTCCTCTAGCTCCCAAGGAGGAAACAGTTAATGAAGAAAGGACCAGTGGTTGAACCATCAACCACCCCCATGAATGGAAGCATGGTCTAGCTATAGAAGGTCAGCCCGAAGTACCACAGGGTCCTGCAGACCCAGACTGACTCAAGTTTCCCTCTGACAGAAAGGAACAAGAAGAGTGGAGAACCTCTTGAAAAGAGGGAAGACTGGCAGAAAGAGACAGAGAAGAGAACATGAGAAGCTCACCAGCACAGAACGAGCCGAAGGCCACGAGCTTGATGCTAAGGAAGCATCTGATAAACCTCGTCGAGGCCGTGACATAGAGAAACATCTCTGAGAGTATGCCGAGAACGAGACCTGAGCAAAAGGTCACGAGCTTGATGCTGAGGAAGCATCTGATAAACCTCGCAAAATATGCGAAAGAGAAAGGATCGATGTGAACTAGCATAAATTCCCTGGTGATATCATGGCTTGGCATGAGGGTGGCCATAATTCTAAGAATGAATTCCTATGAGCCTATGGTTGGGTGGAAGGACGAACACCCATAGTTAGTTAGTTGGCCATCACCTGTAATAGATAAGTAATCTTATATCCTGTGTATTTAAGTGGTAACTGTGAAATAAGGTTGGATATTCTATGAATGTTGCAGGGATGGACATGTTTTATTAATGGTTATACTGTATCCCTTTAATTCTGCCTGATTGAGTATTTAAGCAAGTAAGGAATTATCTGTCTTGTACACGTAAATGCTTCAGCCCTGTGGTGGCTGAAGCTAAAATAAATGAACTGAGAATTAGTCGACCTTGGGCATAGTTTCACATGTACATGTTGACTCTCCCAGTTGTTCTAAGTCTCTTGGAGGAAGGAGTTTGTTAAGCTCTGGAGTGATAGTGCATGTATGCATAGGCTCTCTGTGAGGTGGACAGAGACGAAGAACCTCTTAAGTTCTCAAGTGATGAATGAGCGCAAGGGACGTGCAAAAGACCCCTCTAAGTGTTAAGATTAGGAGAAATAGCACAAGGTGCCTAAGTACCTTAGAGTTGATGAAGCTCAAAAAGGATAGCGAGATTCAAGTCTCGAAAGGGAAGATCATTTTGTTTGGAAGACTAATGGATGAGATTAGTTCAGGAGGAGCTGAAGCTCTTCACGATCATCGGATCTGGAGAAGGGACGCAGATGTTAATCCTTCGAACTTTAGTTGAGTTTAGATGTTGCATTGGTTTTATCACCATGCAACATTGGGATCATCACCATGCTAGTTTGAAATTTCCTTGGGATCATCACCAAACTGGTGCATTAGCCTTGATTCCCTGAGTTAACTCCTCACTACTCTTTGTTCAGTCAGTTAACTGAAGACTAGTTGACTAGTTAACTCAACTAGGTGGCAGTTCACTCCCATAACTGCCTAGGAGACTAGACTAAGTGGCAGTTCACTCCTATAACTATTGGTGTGTGTCCAGATCACTCTAGACCACCACTATGGCTCATTAGTTACTCATGTATCCTATATCTATTGTAAATTATTCACTCTTTGAGTGTGGAAACGGTTAATGAGAATTCTTCCATTCTTTCTCTCCTTCTTCTTTCTCCTATTCTCTCTGAAAATGTGTGTATTATTGTTTAGAGAGATCTATTATGTGCAAGTTCAACACATTTACATGGTTTCAGAGCCGACAGACTACTAAGCAAAAGCTACAACAATTTTTTTTTGCAAGTACTTAAGATTGAAAAACGCAGCAAAGATGGAATCTATGTTTTACTCATCGACAATACTTCTCACGCCTCATAACTATTTGGAATGGAAGAAAAAAAATATGCTTCATCTTAGATGCAGAGTCTTGTACCAAATAACTATGGCAATGAAAGTAGAGCCTGATTCCGTCGATGATAAAAATGACTTTCTCAATAGACAATATAGGGCCATAGGAAGTATCTGCATGTCTATTTCTCCCGAACTTTTTCATCAAGTATATGAAGAATCACAAGAATCAACTCCAAATGAATTATGGACCAGATTGAGGTTCTATTTGGGAATAAAGAAGATTGTGAATATTTCATGCAGGAGGTTGAACAGATAGAGCCAGAAGAAAAGTCATCAGAAGATCAAGCCTCTTATTATGAAGAGTCTTCTACAAAAATATTTGCACAAATTTCTATCCCATTAATTGAAGATGATGTCTACTCCATTTCAGATTTGTTTTCTGAATTTCATGTGGAAGATATATGGCATGCATCTCAGGAGTCACATGCAGACACTTTTGCATGCACCATGCATGCATCTCAGGAGACAAAAAGGGAGCCACGCACATCAGACTCAATTATGATATTTTCTTAGCACAATTTGCAGAAACAAATTGGATATTTGAATTCCTCTCTGGAAAATATCCAATTTCAAAAAACAAATTGTCCAAAATGGAGTCCGGGAAGTGAAGTTATTATCATTTTAAAATCAACAAAATTTCAGCATTTTTTCGGAAACGGCCGCACGGTTTTCAAAATTTCATCCAAATTTTATTTGGATCTTCTTCATTACAGGAGGATAAAGTGGATATGTATGGAAATCTCAATGGTGCATCTACTTCATCAGATCCGTGCAAACATATACATCTTCAACAAAATCTTCAACGAACACAAACTTGCACAGTTGCGAGGTCTTCTTGGAGTGAAGGACATGGTTGCTTAGCAACTTCTTTTTGTTCCTTCTTATTTTTATTTTTTTTATGCATTGTAATTTGAGGGGGTGTTTTTCCCATGAGGTTTTCCCTCTTTCCTCGTTTATTTCAATGTATCTTTTGTATTTGGGTACCTAACATGGCCTCATTGTTGGGACCCATTCTTTATTTTCACCATAGTGATGTTCAGGGGGGGTGTTGTTGTTACTTCACACACACCTAGGATTTATTTTTCCTAAGGTGTTTCCTTGTTTATTAGTCATAATTAGTCATTATCCAGTCTCATATATTTTAGAGGAGAATATTCCACCTGGAGAATATTCTCTTTCAGTTGACACTTTAGTTTGACTAGTTGAGTTGAGTTTAGATGTTGCATTGGTTTTATCACCATGAAACATTGGGATCATCACCATGCTAATTCGACCTTGCCTTGGGATCATCTCCAAACTGGTGCATTAGCCTTGATTCCCTGATTTAACTCCTCACTACTCTCTGTTCAGACAATTAACTGAATACTAGTTGACTAGTTAACTCAACTAAGTGGCAGTTCACTCCCGTAGCTGCCTGAGAGACTAGACTAGGTGGCAGTTCACTCCCGTAACTGTTGGTGTGTGTCCAGATCACTCTAGACCACCACTATGGCTCATTAGTTACTCATGTATCTTATATCTATTTTAAATTATTCACTCTTTGAGTGTGGAAATGGTTAATGAGAATTCTTCCATTCTTTCTCTCATTCTTCTTTCTCCTATTCTCTTTGCAAATGTGTGTATTATTGTTTAGCTAGATCTATTTTGTGCAGGTTCAACACATTTACAAGTCGAGCATTGTTAAGGACATGTGTCTCTAGATCTCACACTCTAGAGCAGTATTAATCCGGAAGAGTTGTGGAGTGGAGGTGTGAGGACTCCTGAAGGCCGGAGTCACGAAGTCATCTCAGTCGTCCATGAAGGAGGATGTGTGGCAGAATATTTTCCACTTCAGAGAAAAGTCACTCCGGAAGAAAGTGGAGTTGGAGGATCCAGAACTCCCGAAGGCCGGAGTGTCATATTTCATCAAAGTCGTCACTTCTCTAAGGACACGTGGCATCAGATCGTGAATTTCAGAGATTTTCCACTCTGGAAGATCCGCGTAGTGGTTGTTCAGAATTCCCCGAAGTGTCGGAGCTCGAAATTTTTGTGGGTCATTGATCTTAAAGGAGAGTGGACCATTGATTTGCAAAGGGATACGTGGAGGACAATGGTTCATTCTATTAGAAATTCACTCTGGGGGTTTGCGACATTGGAGTCTCTGGAACTCTCGAAGTGCGGAGTCTCGAAGTAAATCAGAATCGTCGATTTTCTACGGATGCGGGGCGTAAGATCACGCATTCTAGAGACTTGGAACTCTGGAAGATTCGAGGGGAGGTGTTTTGGAACTCGTCAAAGCACCTGAGCCTGAAGTTTCAGTGGTTCGTTGATCTGGAGAGGGAGAAGAGACCGTCAATCCCTCTCTCATCATTCGGGAACTTCACCAGTTCAAAGTTCAGAAGAATTGGTGAGTGGTGAAGCGAAAATGACCGAAGCCCGATGTTCTGAAGCATTCTTTGAGTTGGCGCCTGGGCACAGCCTGAGGTCATATGAAGGAAGGGGCATAGCATGGAAATCTAGCACCTGTTTTTCAAATCCTTCAAAGGGGCCAGGAAAGAGCCCGCGGGTTTGGAAGAACCTAGACCTTGGTGAATAAGGTAACCTAGAGAGAGTTAAGGGAAACAAAATTTTGATACCCCACCCCTTAAAAGAACACCTAGGGGTCAGTTGTGTTACAACAGTTCTAGAATTTTGTAGGTCATGATGCTAATTTTCCCACTAAATACTTCTACATTCACTTTCTAGACATCAAATGGATTTGCATAAGAAGTATTAATTGAGAATATTGATGCGGAAATAGACAATGGTTTACCTTAGCCCATTTAAATTATTATATTCATTACCAACTGAGTATTGGTGTCCACGCAATTAGACTCTATAGCTTCCCTTCATTGCACAATTTTGGCAATGGACATTCAAATAAGTTCAACAAAAACTATGAGAGGACTCCACTCCAATGTAGACTACTTCCTTACATGAAAACAACACAAATATTTTGGGTGCCCATATTTTTAAGGGTGAAAATGAGCTTCGATGCTATGGGACTAATGGCTTTAAACTTTCAATACAAATAACTTGGTTATGGAAACTTTATTTCCAATGTTTAAAGACAAGGACAAAGAGACAAGAAGGGGGCAATCAAGCAAGTCAGGCATCTAATCCAATTGTCGTACAAGACCAAAGAAAGTAGGTTACCAGGCTGCCTAGCAATGTTAAGCATGAGACTTTGTGAAAGAAATTTCACTAATGGACTTGGTCCCTTGTTCCCTAGATAATTCTTTATAGTGAATATATATTCAATCTTCAATTTTTTTCAATGTAACATACGATGCATTTTTTGTTTTATAAATATAAAATATACTAAGAGGAATAATTCTGCCATAATAAATTTAAAACTATCGTTAGCAAGAAATATCATCTTAATGAGCTTGTTGATTGGACTTAAATGCAATCAAAGTAACAGTAACAAACCAAACACATATTTAAGCTAGTTTCAAAATATCTACACCAAAGGGACTATTAATCACGTTGTCTACAGAAATGAACAAATAAATAAGAGCTATTAATTAGTATGGCCTTGATATAACATTAATACAACTGAGTAACTTGGTTTTGATTTTGAACTGGTAAAAATCAACATTCAACCAAGTAAGTCCATATTCATTAAGCTCCCATGTCCTTACAACGGCCCGAGAGATTTCTCCATACTCGTTAGATTCCTATGTTCTTATTGTGGCTTGGGAGTGTTACACATCAAAATTTCTCATTTCGACAGTGTCACATTCTCATTGCCGTAAGTGTCGTAAGTTTTGTAAGTGTCGCAAGTTTTGTAAGTGTCGCAAGTTTTGTAAGTGTCGCATTCTCTTTCCCTAAGTGTCACATCATGAACGACACCATGAAAACACTTGCTACAACCCCTAAAACATGTTAGAAGAAGAAGCCCCATCATCTAACAGTCGGAACACATGTTTTTCTAGGGAATTGTTCATCTTGGTAACTTTTTGGAAAGTCAACACTCCCATTCTCATACATAGGGAGTACTAGCGCTCCTTGTCCATCTCAGGGGGAGCGTTGTGGTGCTCTGTTTCCCATTCTAAGGGAGCACTAATTTGGTTGAGGAAATATTGGAAGAAATCTCATTTTCTTCTAAAGACAAATATGGATGGATCGAGTTGGTTTGGCTCGAATCTAACTCTAGGGATGCATCTAAGGAAGATATCACAACTATTGGAGCCATATCCTCAATTAATTCCAAATATACCCAAGGAAGTTGAGCCTATTAAAGCCTATAAATGGAGGCATTCCCATGGTAAACAGAAAAAGAGGAGAAAATCAACAAACATTGTTATTTTGATTGTCGATCTTTCGAACAAGGGTTGTGTTAGTGCTAGAAGTTGCTCCCAGACTGATATAGGGTCAAGCCTAGCACATCTTAGTTATTGAAATGGTTTTTATGAATAAATGTATATGGTTTTTTGAAAAGGTTGGAGGTTTCAATAGTAAATGAAGAAAGATACTACCAATTCCTGATTGTAAATAAGTTCTGATCACACTCAATTAGTCAATGGTATCCAATTTAACAAAGCAGATAAAACCATAAGAATAAAGAAGTATGCAAGTGCCCAATCTGTTAACCCACATAGGAAGATTCCTGATCCTAAATGTCGTTGAGAAACATAGAATAAGGTACTTAAAAACAAGTCTTGGAATGGGAAAGAAATCAGTGAAATCTTCACTGCCTTATCAACATAACAAGATAATTTCAATGCATTGCAAAGTTAACATGTTTTACAAGTAAGAAAATGAATAAAGAGATTAGAGGATAAAGTCTGCTCATCAAAAGGGTTGTAGCATTGAGTGTAAAATGAAAAATTTCATGCTTTACAATCATGAAAAATAGTCCCAGTCTTGCATTCTAATCTATCCTGAACCCTCTCGGGCCTCTTGCCCCCCTTCTTCTTTTTACCAATGATAGAATATATATCCTATAGATAGATAAACTATCACTAATTTCTAGGAAACAAACTTGATACTACATACTAAAAATAAAAAGCAATAAATATGCAATAGGCTGCCAGATATTCTCGAATGCTAGAATTGGTTATAGAGAACTGCCACATTTTCATGGAATATTTAACTACTGCCTAAAAATGTTCATCGAACCCTGGAGATGATATTTGATTGGCTAATCCTTCTCATGAAAACTTGTAACTAAAAGCTACATCGCTGCCTAAAGAAATGGATCAGATACTCTGCCATCTGTAATTTTCTCCTTGGAAATGTTGGATCTTTTTCCCTGTATTTGGAACCAATTTGATTACTGGAAGATATGATAAAATATTGAATTTATTCCATCAAATATAGACATGATAATTGACTGCATGAAATCCTGCATTGCCAATTGGTTGCTTTGCATTCCCTCTAGACTTTCCATTACTGTGCAACTGGATTTTCTGGGATGCAACTCCATGCATAGTTTTGTCTAACAGAGAAAGGAGGGGGAACTCTAGTTCATCGATTTCATCATCACTAGTGTGCCCTTTCCTCAGTACATTTGATGCACTTCTTCCAAGGTGCATATGGCTTCTTAAATCTCCAATCTTCTCTCTAATAGATGTTGCTGGAGGTTGAGAGTACTGAATGGAAGGAGAAGACAATAGAGAACTATAGGTTGAATTTTCCTCGCCCTGCAAACACTGCTCCAAGGGTATCTCCACATTCAATGTTTCCATGACTCTTTTCTAATTGAGTTGTCCATAAGCATATCCTTAGGAAGCATCAATAACACTGGTTGCATTGAGAAGAGGGAAGGAACTGAATGTTGTAACCACATCCTCATTACTATCCTTCTGAGGGTGACCACCTACTCGAGGCGAATATTTTGCATCAATACCAACCAGGTATGTCAACCATATAGGCCAGTTTCAAACTACCTTTTTTAACTGTGCACCAACACCAAACCTCAGGTTTCCAGCAGGTATTGGAAGAACACTTGGATCACTTATTGGATCTGATATGGGATCAATTGGCATCTCTTCTTCTGATTGGCGTAGTATAGAATTGAACATAGCAACATATAATCTGGCTACACACTGTTCCATAACCTTTTTTATTCATCACAGATAACACTGAGATATCCAACTGAAATTTCAAATGGAGGACTTGTAAGAGGCAATTTCGGAAGTAAGATTCGGATCCTCATTCTTGTTGTCATCAAATAAGAAATGTGTCATGGATGCTTGATGTAATAAGGTTTTCATAACCCTATCTTTCTCCAGGATCTGTGAAATAACATTGCGAAGAACCCAATAGGTGAAACACATTTGAAAAGATTAACCTTCGATACTTGGCTTTCATGTACTGCTTAGTGTTGACACTTGGTCACAGGTTCATGAGCACTAGATGCTTGGCATCTTCGGGCTTCCATCAACGCTTGTCTGAGTACTCGCTAGCACCGGGTGATGAATATTATGATCTCGGTCATGATATTTGGATTTGGATTTACCAATGATTCTTAACAAAGACCAGAACACCTCCCACTCTTAATCTGCAAAGCTCCCACTGTCAATGAACACTACTTTCACTTTGATTTCTTCTATGTCCGCCCAAGGTTTTGGAGGCTTGAAATCCCACGAATGGAGGGCTTTGATTCATCTTCTATTAATAAAATCATGTATAAGAAGTTGCACATGGAATCGATGATTCATGGTATACATTATGTGGTAGTAATGCTCGGATCTCTACATGCAATCAAACATCCTGCACCTGGCGTTGAGACTTCAAACAGGAAGCTTGTCGATGACAACATTTGTAAGGCAATGGATTCCATAAACACCTGCAAACTCTGCAAGAAACTAGATGCTCTAAATCGACATCTGCATATTTTCTTCCAATCTTGACATGATACACTTGTCCTTGTTTTATTATATTTTTAATATTTGCTCAAAAACATAATCCCAAATGCATTGGGATCTCAGAACTATCAGCCTTTATATCTATCGATGTTCTCAAAGCATTTCAATGAGGCATGTAGAGTGAGGTCTTAGTGCTTGCCTTGTTTGGCTTATTTGTTGACTTGTGGATAACCCTTGTTGTGTTTGATGGTAGGTGTTTGTAACACCCTATTTCCCCCCATCTGTAAAAATAACTATACTGGACAAGTATTGTGGCAAACTCAAAAATGTGAACATGTGATGTGAATGGACCTTGTGAAAAAGGTCGATGAATGTGAATGATATTATAATATATATATGGCAGGAATGCTGAGAGGGGAGATGTGCTGAAAAAGAGACTATGATGGCTGAAGAAAGGTTGTGGAAGGAACCTGGAATAGTGGCGTTAACTTCCACTGAGACCAATACTGTATTTGGACTTCACTAGCCCGGAGAACCAAGAGTGGCTTGCTGGCCCGAATTAAATGACTTGCCAGAATTGGTAGGTAAAGGGCTCCTCATGAGTAATGAGGGATGGGGGTGAACCGCCCATCTGTAGAGTCCTCAGACCTGACCACCGCGAGGAAGGTCGTGCCACACACAACCTCGCCGAAAGGAGAGAAAGGTAGGAGGAGTGTGCGATCACGAGCAGATGCGAGGGAGGGAAGAAGGAGAACTTGGGAAAAATACAGAGTAAGTGATAGCAGAGAAGAAGGAGAGTAACCTTCGTTCTCGGTCACTGACAAACAAAGACGCAATCTCACAACATCATGGTCTCAGCTCGAGGGTGGCTAGTGGTAAATCCGTTGGGAGTCGCTGAGCCTATGGTTGGGTGGAAACGAGCACCCCTCTCAGTAGTTGCAATCACACCTGGTGTTATTTTTGATAAGTGTTTTATATCCTGTATATTGAAGTTTATGTGTTGATATGTATGTTCATAGTCTGTGCAAATTATGAATGGTTTGAGCATAAGATTGTCTGTGTGGTGTTTTGACCAGAAATGGTGGTTGCATGCTTATAATGGAAAGACCACGTATGGCTTATGTTTTATGAATTGCTATTTATATGACTTACCGATCTAAGTCGGACTTCAAGTATGCTCTCGGGAGGTTGTTCCTGTGTTTGTCCTACCTGATGCCTTGGATAGATTTCCTCCCGAAGGCATCCTTTGAGACCACTCCCTTACCTTTGAGAAGACCTTCCAGTCTGGTCTTCAAAACCTGGTGTAAATTACCAGAGGGCCTAAAGAAGGATGTTAGAGGTTAAGTCTCAAAACCTTGTACGAGGGAGAACGATCCTCGTAGACCTCAACATTTTGGCATTTCGGCACCCAGAGTATCTAGGTGCAAGTTTTCTTGCACTCGCTAGTCCCGAAACCTTGACTCACGAAATCCCGAAACGAGAGTGTGTGGATAAGAATCGATTGACGGACGAGATCCTGTCGGAAGATCTATGGTCATTCACAACCGTTAGATTGGAAGAAGAAACAAGGGCGTTAAATTCCCAAACCCTTTTCCTTTATCTTCATGAGTAGAGAAGAAATCGGGACCGTAGATCCCCAAGGTCCGTGGGAGTATCTGGACCATTGGTTTTTCCACATCCAGGGAGCAGTGGGAGAGTGCACAGCACGGGACAGATCTGAACCGTCAGATCTTAGTTAGAAAACCTGACAGGCGTTGGAGTTGTCAAGAGATGCATGAGGGTTAAGCCTCGTGAACAAAGGCGAAAGTCCCGAAAGAGGAGTTGATATCGGGGCTTCGGACTTCAGGATTTCAGAAGTCTTGATGACAAGAGATCAGGACACTCCATGGTGGAGGTCCCAAAATAGATCTGGATCGTCCGATTAAGGGAGGCCACATGTCGCGAGATCACCCGTTTCAGGGATTCGGACATCGAGAAACCAAAGAGGAAGGTGAGTATTTTGACCTCGCACTTGGTGAAGTCCCGAAACAATCGGGACCATAGACCCCATGATCCATGGAAGTACCCGGACCGTCCATCTATAGAGTACCCATGGCTGCAAGTAAGCACTTCGGCGTTTCAACACTTGGGAAACCAAACGGCAAGAACCCTTGTCTTCGCGACCCACGAAATCCCGATACCCGAAACCCCGATACTCGCTATAGCGGAGAGGATAAGTCCCGAAAGAATCTGGACCGTCCATCAGAGGAGACACGTGGTGAGCTGTCAGAGTTTCGGGAAAAGTCCTGAAATCCCATGGACCGTTGGATCCACACTCTTAAGAGTCGTCGATCTCTTACACGAATTCCCATAACGAAATTCAAAGATTTGAATGACAAGGTGTCTTGGAGTCATTGCATTTTGAACTCCCGAGTACCGAGACCTCGAAAGGATCCATACCGTTGGATCAGGGGAGGCTTACGACCGTCAATCTCCCTTTGGAGGGAAACTTTGGAGACCTCATAATTTTAGGGGATTTGAATGGTGAAAGGTAGAAGTCATGCATCGCAATTCCCCGAATCGCGAAAATTCGATAAGCGCTTGGCTGGCTTAAGCGTGTGGACACGGAACAGGGTCATGTAGAAAAGACCCCAAGCGGGAAACTTGCTACTCACTAGCCCTATCGAGGTTCGGCGTTTCACTGTTTCAAGATTCAGGATTTGCAGAGTCGAAAGACTCGACGTTCTGGTAGCACTGAGTCACGAGGTGCGAAAAGATGTCGTACTGGTTCGGCCCGTAGTCGTGACCCACAATCACATGGAGGTGGACATATGAGGAACTAGCTGATGCTAGGCCCCCGTAAGTATCTCGAGGATTCTGATCCTTCAGTAATCGACAATTTTTTTTTTATTATGCCAGAGTGGGTTTGTGACAAATTGGTATTAGAGCATGGTTACAACACTCAGCCTGCTTGGGCTCATGAATGAGTTGCGCAGAAGCTCCGTTTGGAACACTCTTAAAAAGAGTAACCCCCTGTCTTAACCTTCCTAATCAAAATAAAAAGTTAAGAATGAAAAACCCCTATTGGGTGTGTACATGTGAAAATATGAATTATGTACTGGTTATAAATAAATATAAATATTGACTAACAACCAGTGTTTTTCCCTTTTGCACACAAGCGGAAGATCAACCGCAGGAAATTATGAACGCATAAGTATGGTGACTCACCATGAAGTGGGAGAGGGCTCCCACAATAGAGACGAAGAGTCTGACGAAAGGAGGGTAGTAGGGACCCCTCCAGATCTAGCCGAGACTATGAGGAGTCTCATGGTCGAATTACAAAGTTGTAAGGCCAAAAATGAAAGGATGATGAAAGAACAAGAAAAGAAAACAGAAATTAACGCAGTTTTACTGCAGAGTTTATCCGATTTATAAAGACAAATGCAGCATGAACCTGAAACTCAGAAATATGGTCATATCAGTGGCCACACTAAGAGGAGCACCTCGAAAAAGGTCTACCCCAGAGGTAAAGGACACGCGTCGGATGATTCCCTTGAGCAGGAAGCTGGCGATTCAGAGGGCTCTTCTAGCAACATAACTAGTTCCTATTTTCGAAGGAAACAAAAGAAGAAAAAGTCTTCCAAAGGTCGTAAATTCGAAGAATTCAGAAAAGCCAAACCACCCTCCTTCGACGGTGAAATAAAGAAGGGAGAGGAAGCAGAGGCCTGGCTGCTTGGACTAAAGAAGTATTTCAGAGTCCATGACTTTTCAGAAAATATGAAGGCCCGAGTGGCCACCTTCAACTTGAACGGAAAGGATTCCATTTGGTGGGAAGACCTTAAGAATGTGAAAGGGGTTCGCGAAGAGGACCTGTCTTGGGAACGGTTTGAGAAATAATTCCGAAAGAAGTATTTGTCCGAAAAATATTTCGACGAAAAGACTAAAGAGTTTTATGAACTCAAACTGGGACAACTCACTATAGAAGAATATGTCAACAAATTCCTCAATTTTTTGAGGTATGTACCCTATATTAAGGTGGAAAAGGCAAAGGTGCAACGCTTCATCAGTGGACTACCTAAGGACTATCAGAATAGAATTGAATTTGATGAGCCAAAGACTCTAGAAGGCACTATTCGAAAGGAAACCTATTGTCATGAACAGTTTGGGCATCGAGCAGAACCTCACGAAGGATGGAAACAGAAGAATAGTTCAAGATTTTAGAAAAAGGGAATTAAATCCCCAGGATTTAAGAACTATAAGAAGAACCCAAGAATGAGCCTTCCAGCCCGGAGTATGCATCAGCAGAATTTTCCCTCCTTGAGCGGAAATAAAACTTCTGGACCCATATCAGTGAAGAATGATAACCCAAAGAGAGAACCTTTGAAATGTTGGGGTTGTAGGGAAGAACATCTATTGAGAGACTATCCACACTGAAAATAGAATAGTCGAAGGATTTATAACATCCAGGAATACCACCGTTAATGATGTGGCCAGGATGTTAGAAAAACAAGACCGCGGAGCAATAAAATAAAAAAAATGCAGAAACAAAACACAGAAGACACACAATACAAGAGAGACACAAATTTACGTGGTTCACCCAGTGTGGGCTACGTCCACCAAAGAAATTTCCAGGTCCTTCCTTTATTTTTATCCAGCAAATGAAGGGATACAACCTACAACAAAACCCGTTGTAACATCCTCTTCTTTCTCTCACAATCTCCTCTCTCAGAATACAATATTCACCATCAATCATAGCCGCAATACATTTCCCTCATAAAAGAGGGTTGCCTTCTAGGGAAAAAAACCCTAACATAATCTCTACCGTTAGATCTGCGACCT
>ML782790.1:266063-317002 GCA_009831015.1 Picea engelmannii
TTAGTGAAAGCTCTTAAAGCTTTCAGAGTCTATGTCTTGCATTCAAAAGTAACAACATATGTTCCTTCAGCTTCCGTGAAGGACATCCTTGTGCAGCCCGACGTAGATGGGAAAAGAGGCCGATGGATCGCAAAAATTTTGGAGTTTGACTTAGAAATAAAACCCACCAAGTTGGTTAAGGGGCAAGGCTTAGCCAAGCTGCTGGCTGAATCCAACTGCGAAGCCTTGGGAGTTAGTTTCATCAATACTCTCCTAGGATCTCAGCAAGCTGAATCGCCCAACCAAGGCTCTCAAGATGGCTTATCGCTGGCAGAATGCGCCTGGTATCGTGACATTCTGTATTTTCTGCAAGAATTGAAGCCCCCCGATGGAATGGGAAAAAGAAAAGCAAGGGCTCTTAAGCTCAAGGCAGTCAGGTATTGCCTCATTGACCAAACCTTGTACTGGAAAGACCCTCTAGGGGTATTTCTGAGATGCCTGAACCCGCAGGAGGCCCAGAAGGTTACGTTTGATTTTCATAGCGGCCTTTGTGGAGGTCATCATTTCTAGAAGACCACAGCCCACAAGATACTCTGAGCTGGGTATTACTGGCCCACTTTATTCCTTGATGTTTGCAGGGAGATCAGAGCTTGCACCAAATGTCAAAAGTTCTCAGGAAAGCAACAACTCAAGTCGCTGCCATTGAAACCCATAGTAGATTCAACACCTTTTCAGTAGTGGGGGTTGGACTTCATCGGAGAAATTCATCCTCCCTCAAGTGGTCAGCACAGATGGATCCTGACTGCAACAGATTATTTCACCAAGTGGATAGAGGCTGTCCCCACCAGAAGCGCATCACACAAAGTAATTATCAACTTCCTGGAGGATATCATAGCCCGATTTGGCTGTCCCAGCAGAATCGTTACCGATAATGTTGCTTCTTTCAAATCTGAAACTCTAATTAAGTTCTGTGAGCAGTTCCAGATCTCGCTAATTCACTCCACCCCCTACTATCCCCAGGGAAACAGTTTAGCGGAATCCTCTAACAAAAGCCTAATAAAGATCATCAAAAGAGTGTTAGAGGATAACAAAGGAGCCTGGGATTCAAAGTTGAAATTCGCTCTATGGGCCGATCGTGTCACGACGAAGAAGTCTCTGGGCACTTCGTCGTTTCAGCTAGTCTACGGAGCAGAGGCAGTTTTCCCTACTCAGCTCGCCTTACCTGTGGCAAAGTTCTTTCAAGACTACGAGGGAGAACTAGATCATATGATCAGAAGAATTCATCAGATAGTGGAAGTGCAGCAGATCAGAGAACAAGTGAGGGACGTGGCTTATAGTCATCAGTAGAAGATCAAGCAGGCTTTCGACAGAAAGGTCAAGAAAAAGGAGTTCGAGATCGGGGACTTGGTATTTAAGTGGGATGCACCCAGACAGGATAAAGGCAAGCACAACAAGTTCGACGCCCTCTGGATCGGCCCCTTTAAAATCTCTGAGATTTTCTCCAACAACACATATGGGTTGCAGGATCTGGAGGGTGAAGAGGTTTTCAACAGCCTAGTGAATGGGCATTTTCTGAAAAAATGTTTTATTTGAGCCTTAGACGGCTCCTCTGTTTGTAAATATTACCTTTTAGTTCTTGTTTAGTTTCTTTTTGTATATTTTCGGCCTAATAAGTGACTCCATAGCCCAATAGAAAGGCACTGAAGCTGCGGAAGGAGTTCTTAGAGCATCGTAGGGACGACTCTATCCCCCATGGAGCCTAATGCTAGCGATATTTCTTGTCTCGGGACAAGAAATAGAAACAAGACAGCGAAAGTCCCAAATCCCCGAGAGTTAATAGGGACCGTCCATCTGGAAAGGATGCGTGGCAGGAGATCAGCGTTATCGGGGAGGGTCCCAACGGGGAAGCGTCCGTCAGAGTTGAAGCCATCGGGATATCGTGTTCTTGGAGGTGAGGGAACCGTTGCATCAAACACTGTGATATCGCGATACGCGATATCCCGACACCAAGAGTGTGGGGCCACAGAAGTCGACGAAGGACAGGTGGCAGGATTTCGCAATGGGGAAGGGACCGTTGACAGGTCAACGGCCAGGAGCCATCGGGCATCAGAGAATCAGTGATCGGGAGTTCAAAAGGTCAAGAACTCTTGACAAAAGGGAACGCGAAACCCCGAAACCTGATACAGAGTCAGGGAAAAGTCACGGTGAAATACAGGAGACCGTGAGGAAAGAGAGGAAGCACTACAGTCTCCGGGCACCGATTCGACGTGAAATCCCAGTAGCTGCTAGGAGTGAATGTAGAGAAGAGAGGGTGGTTGAGGCCTCTCCTCAGTCATTTATTGAAGAGTATGGAGGTCTCGACCAAAAATCTACTCGGGAGGGTCCCCTGTACCAGTTATCTTCAAGAAAGCCACGCCGAGTCTTCAATTCGCCAGACGAACCTGCACACGCCAAGTCAACATTCAAAGGGCTCAGCTACCACCCTGGCATGAGCCATGCTGAACTAAAGAGGCGTATTACAGGGGAACAAAGGACAGATTTGATTGAGGAGACGTCACCCTTTGAAAGTTTTGAGACGCCTCCACTGGACGAGAGGAGGGGAGGAGTATATGTAGGCATTTTTGCCATTTTGTAATGATCGATGGTAGAGCAGAGCTCCCTACTGTAAATTTTAACTAACATTCTAGTTTGTTGGATATGCATCTGTATATGAGATATCTTGTTTTATGACAGACAGTTTTTCTCACTCGATCTAATTTTCGTCTCATGTTAGGAGAGTTTGTGATAGACTGAGTTGCGCGAATTATTGCAGTTCTGTTGTGATAAATGATTTATCGTTGCATTATTGTATTCTCTAGTTTTTTGTATTTAAGTGCAAGAAGACCTTGCGTTTGGATGCCTTCTTCTACAGTCTGTTAGGAACCTGTCGTTTATAGCAGACCTTCGCACTCTTCCCATATAAGTCCTCCGCGTGTTCACCCTTTACTACAACTCATTGTCTGAATTTTATAAAGACCTCACTCACCTATGCATGCCTGGCCTAGTTTGGAGTTGGAATGATATCGTTTTGAGTTGGCTTCCATTCGGTCACCCCATCTATAAACAAACCGTGACATAAAACTGATGGACGTCGGGCTCTGCTCCTGATAGCAATCCGGGAGTGACTTCCGTCGCCAACAGAAGGTCATGCCACATGAAACCTCGTCGAAGGGAGAGAAAGGCAGGAGGAGTGTGCGATCACAGGCAGACGTGAGGGAGGGAAGAAGGAGAACTCGAGAAAAATACAGAGTGAGTGATAGCAGAGAAGAAGGAGAGTAACCTTCGTTCTCGGTCACTGACAAACAGAGACACAGTCTCGCAGCATCGTGGTCTCAGCTCAGGGGTGGCTAGTGGTAAATCTGTTGGGAGTCGCTGAGCCTATGGTTGGGTCGAAACGAGCACCCCTCTCAGCAATTGCAATCACACCTGGTGTTATTTCTGATAAGTGTTTTATATCATGTATCTTGAAGTTTATATGCTGATATGTATGTTCATAGTCTGTGCAAATTATGAATGGTTTGAGCATAAGACTGTCTGTGTGGTGTTTTGACCAGAAATGGTGGTTGCATGCTTATAATGGAAAGACCACGTATGGCTTATGTTTTACAAATTGATATTTATATGACTTACCGATCTAAGTCAGACTTCAAGTCTGCTCTCGGGAAGTTGTTCCTGTGTTTGTCCTACCTGATGCCTTGGATATTTTTCCTCTCGAAGGCATCCTTTGAGACCACTCCCTTACCTTCAAGAAGACCTTCCAGTCTGGTCTTCAAAACCTGGTGTAAATTACCTGAGGGCCCGAAGAAGGATGTTAGAGGTTAAGTCTCAAAACCTTGTACGAGGGAGAATGATCCTCGTAGACCTCAACATTTCAGCGTTTCATCACACGGAGTATCTAGGTGCGAGTTTTCTTGCACTCGCGAGTCCCGAAACCTCGACCCGCGAAATCCCGAAACGGGAGCGTGTGGATAAGAATCGATTGACGGACGAGATCCTGTTGGAAGATCTACAGTCATTCACACCCGTTAGATTGGAAGAAGAAACAAGGGCATTACATGCCTAAACCCTTTTCCTTTATCTTTGTGAGTAACAAAGAAATCGAGACCGTAGATCCCCAAGGTCCGTGGGAGTATCTGGACCGTTGGTTTTTCCATGTCCAGGGAGTAGCGGGAGAGTGCACGGCGCAGGATAGATCTGAACCATCAGATCTTAGTTAGAAAACCCAACAGTCATTGGAGCTGTCAAGAGATGCATGAGGGTTAAGCCTCGTGAACAGAGGCGAAAGTCCCGAAAGAGGAGTTGATATCGGGGCTTCGGACTTCGGGATTTCGGAAGTCCTGATGACGAGAGATCGGGACACTCCATGGTGGAGGTCCCGAAATAGATCTGGATCGTCCGATTAAGGGAGGTCACGTGTCGCGAGATCACCCATTTCGGGATTCGGACATCGAGAAACCAAAGAGGAAGGTGAGTATTTTGACCTCGCACTTGGAGAAGTCCCGAAACAATCGGGACCATAGACCCCATGATCCATGGAAGTACCTGGACCATCCATCTATAGAGTACCCGTGGCTACTGGTAAGCGCTTCAGCGTTTCGGCACCCAGGAAACCAAAGGGCAAGAACCCTTGTCTTCGCGACCCGCAAAATCCCAATACCCGAAACCCCGATACGTGCTGTAGCGGAGAGGAGAAGTCCCGAAATAATCTGGACCGTCCATCAGAGGAGACGCACGGTGAGCTGTCAGAGTTTCGGGGAAAGTCCCAAAATCTCGTGGACCATTGGATCCACACTCTTAAGAGCCGTCGATCTCTTACACGAATTCCCATAACAGAATTCAGAGATTTGAATGACAAGGAGTCTTGGAGTCGTTGCATTTCGAGCTCTCGAGTACTGAGACCCCGAAAGGATCCATACCATTGGATCAGGGGAGGCTTACGGCCATCGATCTCCCTTTGGAGGGAAACTTTGGAGACCTCGGAATTTTTTGGGATTTGAATGGGGAAAGGTAGAATTCATGCATCGCAATTCCTCGAATCGCGAAAAGCCGATAAGCACTTGTCTGGCTTAAGCGCGTGGACACGAAACAGGATCACATAGACAAGACCCCAAGTGGGAAACTTGCTACTTGCTAGCCCTATCAGGGTTCAGCGTTTCACTGTTTCAAGCTTCAGGGTTTGCAGAGTCGAAAGACTCGACGTTCTGGTAGCACTAAGTCACAAAGTGTGAAAAGACGTCGTACTGGTTCGGCCCGTAGTCGTGACCCACGATCACATGGAGGTGGACATATGAGGAACTAGCTGACGCTAGGCCCCCGTAAGTATCTCGGGGATTATGATCCTCGAGTAATCGACAAATGTTTTTTTATTATGCCGAAGTGGGTTTGTGACAGTGTTGGAGATTGACTCTCAGCCAATAATGTTTTGCTAAAATAATCATTAAGAATGTAAAAGAAAATCGAGAGCATAAAACTTGACCATATAAACCAAAATTGGCATTACAATACCATTTTATTTTGCCAGAAAACTGCCTTTTAATCCACAGGCAATGATCCTTACTTAATATCATCTTTAAACACATTTTAAAAGACCAACTTATCTCGATGAAGTGGATAAGGCATTATAGCACTGTAAAGGTGTATGGAACAAGGACTTCCACCCTTCCTATACCTCCTTCCAACGAGGTAGGTTAAAAGCTCAACAATGTTTCTGGCATATGCAATACCGGTGCTCAGGAACAACACTTCTTGGTGCTACGGGAATAACCTCATTCCTGCAACAAGGAGAAAATTGAAATTCAGTAGCTGGATACTAACATTGGCTCCTTCTGGGGTATGATTCTCTCCCTATGAGGCATCAAGAACAAGTAGACCACTGTGCCTTTTCCTCTGTGCATCCGTGCAACGCAGCCTGCAAACGTTTGTCTCTGCAAATATTCACATTCTTTTGTGTTGTGCCTAGTCCATTGGGCTAGTGGAGTCAATCAATAGCATTTCAAATCAAGCCCAAACTTCTACAACTTATTCAAATTCTGAAGTAACAACATATTGCAACAGACTAATGAACTGAAAAGAATCTACTACTCTATCTAATTGCTTCCATTAGATCAGGTAAAATCATGCTTCCAGTGAAGCCATACAAGTATTTGACTGATTGGTATGTCTCTTAATCTGGAAATGAAGAATGCAAAAAACCATAGAACACCAATATGCCATTGAAAAGAAAAAAACAACCAACCTTCTTTTGACAAAAGTGCTATGACATCTAAGTTGCTCAAAGACTCGAGATAATCAGCAAATGGATCAATAAAGATGCAAACAAATACCTCTTGTTGTTGTTTTAGCTAAAGATCAAAAAGTCTCTGCATATCCTCCTTCTGAGAATGGCTATCACCTGTAACTGCCTGCAAATCTGAACATAGTTGTAAAGTAACTTCACTGTTGAACATAAATGATTTGTTGTTGTCTGCAGATCCACATTCGAGCATAGTGCATGCGGGCTTGCTGATTTCTGGAGATGGTTGATCAATGTCTTTTGTGGACTCAGGATGGCTGATTTCTACATAGTTGGTCTCCATCACAATCTAATTCATAGTTGTTGTACACTAGTTGGCTGCTCCTCAAGTCAGCAAAATGGATTTGCTTTTCTTCATCAGAGTATTCATCAAAGATAGGTTAGCCCAGATCTCCTTGGATTTGCACCAGAAAAATGAGTAATCTTCAGATCTTTCTCTTCACTCTTAGGTGAGAATATAACATGGGGAACTTCTTGAAGAGAAGAAGAAATATCCTCTTCTACAATTGGTTCCTCTTTCAAATTGGAGACATCGGATGCATAAGATACAGGGTAGAATGCATCTACCATACAATCATTAGTATAGTCATGAATCATATCTGGAAGACTTTCTTCTTGGGAAATAAAAAGAGAAAAAGTTTTGTTCATATTTTCATTAGAAGACCGAATTTCATCCTTACTTTCTCTTTCATCAATATCTTCACATAACTTATCACATGAATAATACTCTACTTCCTGTTGAATATAAATCTTGAACTTTTCACAACATTCTTCAAAAAGGATTTCAGCTGGGTAAATCTTCTCAAAATGTGAATTAAAAACCATGTGAAAATCCTTCAAGGAATGGATACTAGCAGTAGGAAGGGATTGACACCATTCACGAGCATATCCTTCTAAGGAAAATTTGAAAATATTAATTAAGACATCCTCATGAACAAAACCATGCTCCAATATACATTTATGAAAATTTAATAAGTGCTCACCAGGGTGATCATGCTTGCTTCCTCTAAATCTGGGAAGATAGTCATCCCATTCGGCTATTGTAGGCACTGGATGTGGAAAACCAACTATGTTGGCAAAATCACAAAATTCATACATATGAGCCAAAATAGTTTCCATGGCCATCCTGGATCTTAAACCAGTGGAGTCGCCTATGAATCTCGGAACAATGGAGTCGCCATGGTGAAAGATGTGCAGTCATGTATCTACCCTCTTCCTGTTCACCATCAAGAAGTGGATCTGATCGTTGTCATTCTCCCAGGGAAGATATCTTCATTTCTTCATCCCCGACAACGGTGCCAAAATATGTTAGTGCTAGAAGTTGCTCCTAGACTACTATAGGGTCAAGCCTAGCACATCTTAGTTATTGCAATGGTTTTTTATGAATAAATGTATATGGTTTTTTGAAAAGGTTGGAGGTTTCAACAGTAAATGAAGAAAGATAATACCAATTCCTGATTGTAAATAAGTTCCGATAACACTCACTTAGTCAATGGTTTCCAATTTAACAAAGCAGATAAAACCATAAGAATAAAGAAGTATGCAAGTGCCCAATCTGTTCACCCACACAGGAAGATTCCTGATCATAAATGTCGTTCAGAAATAAAGAATAAGGTACTTAAAAACAAGTCTTGGAATGGGAAAGAAATCAGTGAAATCTTCACTGCCTTATCAACATAACAAGATAATTTCAATGCATTGCAAAGATAACATGTTTTACAAGTAAGAAAATGAAGAAAGAGATTAGAGGAGAAAGTCTGTTCATCAAAAGGGTTGTAGCATTGAGTGTAAAATGAAAAATTTCCTGCTTTACAATCATGAAAAATAGTCTCAGTTCTGCATTCTAATCTATCCTGAACCCTCTCGGGCCTCTCCCCCCCCCCTTCATCTTTTTACCAATGATAGAATATATATCCTATAGAGAGATAAACTATCACTAATTTCTAGGAAACAAACTTGATACTGCATACTAAAAATAAAAAGCAATAAATATGCAACAGGCTACCAGATATTCTCGAATGTTGGAATTGGTTGTAAAGAACTGCCACATTTTCATGGAATATTTAACTACTGCCTAAAAATGCTCATCGAACCCTGGAGATGATATTTGACTTGCTAATCCTTCTCATGAAAACTTGTAACTAAAAACTATATCGTTGCCTAAAGAAATGGATCAGATACTCTGCCACCAAAATACTCTGCCATCTGTAATTTTCTCCTTTGAAATGTTGGATCTTTTGCCCTGTAAATGGAACCAATTTGATTACTGGAAGATATGATAAAATATTGAATTTATGCCATCAAATCTAGACATGCTAATTGATTTCCTGAAGTCCTGCATTGCCAGTTGGTTGCTTTGTATGCCCTCTAGACTTTCCATTACTGTGCAACTGGATTTTCTGGGATGCAACTCCATGCATAGTTTTGTCTAACAGAGAAAGGATGGGGAACTCTATTTCATCGAGTTCATTGTCACTAGTGTGCCCTTTCCTCGGTACATTTTATGCTTCTTCTAAGGTGGATATGGTTGCTTACATCTTCAATCTTCTCTCTAACAGATGTTGTTGGAGGTGGAGAGTACTGAATGGAAGGAGCAGACAATAGAGAACTGTAGGTTGAATCTTCCTCCCCCTGCAAACACTGCTCCAAGGGTATCTTAGCATTCAATGTTTCCATGACCCTTTTCTAATTGACTTGTCCATAAGCATATCCTTAGGAAGCATCAATAAATCACTGGTTGCATTAAGAAGAGGGAAGGAACTGAATGTTGTTTCCACATCCTCATTATAATCCTTCTGAGGGTCACCACCTACTCGAGGTGAATCTTTTGCATCAATACCAACCATGTCTGTCAACGATCTAGACCAGTTTCAAACTGCCTTTTTTAATTGTGCACCAACACCAAAGCTCAGGTTGCTAGCAGGTATTGGAAGAACACTTGGATCACTTATTGGATATGATATGTGATCAGTTGGAATCTCTTCTTCTGATTGGCATAGTATAGCATTGAACATAGAAACATCTAATCTGGCTACACATTGTTCCATAACATTTTTTATTCATCACAGATAGCACTGAGTATCCAACTGAAATTGCAAATGGAGGACTTTTAAGAGGCAACTTTGGAAGTAAGATTCGGATCCTCATTCTCGTTGTCATCAAATAAGCAATGTGTCATGGATGATTGATGGAATAAGGTTTTCATAACCCTATCTTTCTCCAGGATCTGTGAAATAACATTGCGAAAAACCCAATAGGTGAAACGCATTTGAAAAGATTAACCTCCGATACTTGGCTTTCATGTACTGCTTAGTGTTGACACTTGGTCACAGGTTCAAGAGCACCAGATGCTTGGCATCTTCAGGCTTCCATCAACACTTGTCTAAGCACTCGCTAGCACTGGGTGATGAATATTATGATCTCGGTCATGATATTTGGATTTGGATTTACCAATGATTCTTAACAAAGACCAGAACGCCTCCCACTCTTAATCTGTGAAGCGCCCACTGTCAATGAACACTGCAGTCAGTCTGATTTCTTCTATGTCTTCCCAAGGTTTTGGAGGCTTGAAATCCAACAAATGGAGGGATTTGATTCATCTTCTATTAATGAAATCGTGAATAAGAATTTGCAGATCGAATTGATGATTCATGGTATACATTCCCTGGTAGTAATGCTTGAATCTCTGCATGCAATCAAACATCCTGCACCTGGCGTCGAGACTTCAAACAGGAAGCTTGTCGATGACAACAGTTGTAAGGCAACGGATTCCATAAACAACTGCAAACTCTGCAAGAAACTAGATGCTCTAAATCGACATATGCACCTTTTCTTTCACTTGCAATCTTGGCATGATACACTTGTCCCTGTTTTATTATATTCTTAATATTTGCTCAAAAACATAATCCCAAATGCATTGTGATCTCAGAACTATCAGCCTTTATATCTATCGATTTTTTCAAATCATTTCAATGGGGCATGTAGAGTGAGGTCTTAGCACTTGGCTTGTTTGGCTTATGTGTTGACTTGGGGATAACCCTTGTTGTGTTTGATGGCAGGGGTTGGAGATTGGCTCTTGGCCAATAATGTTTTGCTAAAATAATCATTAAGAATGTAAAAGAAAACTGAGAGCATAAAACTTGACCATATAAACCAAAATTGGCGTTACAATACCATTTTATTTTTCCAAAAAAATGCCTTTTAATCCACGACCAATGATCCTTACTTAATATCAGCTTTAAACACATTGTAAAAGACCAACTTATCTCAATGAAGTGGATAAGGCATTATAACATTGTAAAGGCATATGGAACAATGACTTCCACCCTTCCTATACCTCTTTCCAACGAGATAAGTTAAAAGCTCAACACTATTTCTGGCATATGCAATACCAGTGCTCAAGAACAACACTTCTCGGTGCTACGGGAATAACCTCATTCCTGCAACAAGGAGAAAATTGAAAATTCAGTATATGGATACTAACAGATTGGATGAGGAGGACTTGGAGAGAACGTTGCAACATCATCCGAATATTGTAAGTTTCTCCTTGAAGTTCTCATCTAATATACTTGGCCTATTTCCTTCAAGTATATGGTTTCATGTTCTTGTGTATGTTTAATTTGATTTACATAGATGAATTTTCTTTGCATAATCCATTAGAGTAGAAGGAAGTCGGTTGTTTTATGTTTTTCATTGCAAGTATTGATTTGCGCCAGGAATTGGATCAAGCTTGCCGATAAGAGCAGCTAGGACAAACATCATAAACATAGTACATCCTACTTTACTTTCTTCTCTCTTTTTCGATAAGAAAAATGAATGTATAGGAATGGTAGTGTCGAAATGATTGTTTCTGTCTTGGTATAACGGTCAATAATCCAAGGGAAAGTTCACTTGTCCACAGGGGAATATTTCCGTAACAAAAATTGGCAACTCTGTTGGGGAATGAATTTTCATTTTTTTCTTTCCTTGTTTCTTCTGTGACCTTTTCCTATCCTTAGATCCTATCTGGTGATTTAATCTGCCTTTACATCTCTTTTGTCTTTGCTAAGTTACCTCACAAAGTCTCTTACTGAATTTTCTTGAGTTACTGATCTTTTTGAGTTTTTTCTCAAACTTTCCTTAGAACTAGCTCCCCTCTGCAGTTCAAGTCAGAGCATTGTTTCTTAATCAGCACTCCCCTAGAGTCTACTAGGGATCGTTGCAATGCTCTGGTGCTTTGGTTACCAGAGCGTCAATTTTCCTTTCTATTGGGAAATTTCAGGCTTTCTTGCTTGTTGGGTATAGTCTTTGGATCTACTTCTCTAACTCAAATCTTATTTTGTTTGATCTTGTCCTCTTTTTTACTCCAACACTCTACCTTTCATTCTTTTTATTCCTTATTGAGTTTGTGTTTACTTATTGCAAAATCGACCGTTCTCTCCCAAAATTGGCTTCTTTTTGTCGCTCTTCTCAATTATTTGATTGATTGGAGGTTTTCATAGGGAAGATCATTGATCACAGATATATTGTTTTATTTATCCTTGATCACTTACTCAATTCCTGAAGACTATAAAGCATGACTTTTGTTTTCTTAGTGTTTTTCTTTGAGTGAATAGTTTGGTAGTTGTTTTTCTTTCAGTCTCTTGTTTACTGCTGAGAGTGTCTTTGTTTGTATGTTTCTTTCTTCTTACTTTTTCAAATCACAGCAGTGAACCTTTTCATTATTAGTGAAAGAATGAAGCATTAGACAGACATCTTAGTTTGCATTCACAATCAAACAAAGAAATATTTGTACGCATTGGTTTTGGATATTAAAAAGGTATTCTTTATATTTTGGCAATTGTTTGAATTCTTGTTTGAGAACAAAATAGCATAAAATTTCGCATTCTTGAGTGTTTGTTAGTGATGGAAAAAAGGAAACTCTTATCCTTCTCGTGGCTAGAATTTCATTGAAAAGAACATTTTTGTATCATTATTTTTACCTTTTTATGAAGTCGAGTCTCAAACATCATTAGTTTCACTATCATTCACCTTGGTGTAACAAACTACCACAAAAATAAACGCTAATTAAAACTGAACTAGAAACTTTATTTTTTGGATCTTTTGACCAACAATACACTAGGAATAGAGCTTTGGAATAGGCTGTGAGAGTAACTCTCCAAATAATTCAAGAAAAACTCAGAATCTTTTGATAGAGAGAGAAAATCCAACCTTTGTATAAGTATAGTTGGGATCCCCCTCTCACACGGAGGTTAAACACGAGGTCGCGTATGGGAGAACAACAGATACTATCCCTCTAAGGCTTAACCAATCATAGTGGTATGATCATATATTGGGATTTATTCTTTAGGATTAATTGTTTTCATTTGGTCTTGGAGATTCATGAATTTTGAATCTGTTCGAGGTCCTCTAGAGTTTACCAGTCCATTTGTCCTCAATTCTCTTGAAGAATTTCAGACTTGATATCATGCCCATACGTTCGGACTCAACTGTCAACTATACCCGCCCATAGGCTAACTGTGATTTGGTGCCCTTAGTGTCCATAATCTACAGGGTCCTTACACGAGGTGATGGTGAAGGGAAGTCTTTGTTGTACCTGGAACAGACATTGGCCAAACTCACTTGGGCTCCTTGGAGGGTAACCTACGGGTAAAACTGTGAGGGAACTTGCACCAAGGTGTAAGTCTGTTAAGCAGGCCACCAACGTAACTGGCCCACCTGCTCATATCCTAGACCCTTCTCAATTTTATCACATGATGTTGGATTTCATCACCAACTAGTACGTTCATTAAGAGAATACATTGTTTTGCTTGTTGGTTTTCTAGATTTCTTAGCAAATGTTGTTTGTTTACTTTAGTTGTCCTTAAAATTGGTATTGTGGTTGATAAAGGTCTTCATAGATCATGTAGGATGAAATGGTTTCCTCCAGAAGGCTATGAACCCATACCTCCTAACTCACATGAAGACACTTACCATGAAGAGGTCGAAAACTATCTTGACGTTGGGAGTGTCGCCACTCCTTTGATAGAAAATCTTGAGAGATATTTAGTTGTAGTTCAGGAAGGTTCCACCCTTCCTGCAAACCCGTCTTTGGAAATTCCTTATGATCCACTCCTTATCTGAGTGGACTCCTCATGTAACATTGTAGTACAATATCACCATAGTCTATCGTCACGACCATACGATCAACTAGACATGGAACCACAACAACCAAATTCCAACGAAGAATACACTAACCCTGTCCACTCTATTGAGATGATAGATCCACAACGAACTCTTGTTTGTCCTATATGGAGAACTCCATCAGATAAGGATATTTATGAAAAAATTAATTTTGGTCGACCACTCTTTGACCCTCCACATACATCTACCACCCTCGGTGCAGATGCAGGACCGTCAGGTCATCCTATTGACCATCCCGTCAAACAAATGATAAATACCACTACCACTCCAGGACAAGTTAAAAGTGAAGTAGGAATCATGTTACCTAGTCATTTGCAAAGTACCCTGGTGGTTACACCTACCATCCCTCTTCAAGCAACAACTTCATATACCCCACAAAACCTCGTTGAGACACCTTCACATCAAAGGATGCAAAACCCTGCCATACACCAAAACTCAACTGTGGGGAAAATACCTACTACGGGGCAACCCCTGTTCAGTGGAAAAATCTCTACCGGGGGGAAATCATCCTTCATCACACATATTTCAACTGGGGGGAAAGTCCCTTTTACCGGTAAAATCCCAGTTTCTATCCAACCGATGGTAGGGGGACAATTCCAACCTTCATTTACTGTAAACCTGCCATAATCCTGGGGACCACCCTAGGGAGGAATTTGTCATCAGCCACATCAGGGAGGATCATCAAACCCCAACCCATAAGGACAAATATTAAATCCCAGTCCTTTTGGATTAGATTCTGGACAACCCTTCCCAAGGGTCCTGAATCCCACTTGGGGTCCTCAAGGCCAACCATATTTTCCTCTCCAAGGGAAAATTCCTTACCCTCCTCAAGGTGAACCTAGTTACCCTCCTCAAGGGAAAACTAGTTATCTGCCTCAAAATAGTCAAGGTAACTATCCTCCCTTGGGCTACATTGGTTATCCTCCCCAAGTCCAATTGGGTTTCCCTTCTCCTTTTATGCAAATCCCTCAACAAATGAATCCTACTTTTGCTGGTCAAAATCAACAGCATATGGGAGGACCTGTTGGATACAACTATCCACCACAACCAGTTTACGGTCCTACTAGTGTTCCTATGCCACACCAGTATCATCATCAAGCCAATAAAAAATTATCATTCTTATCCACTTTAGATCTATCGGAGCTTTTGAGATTAACCAATGATCCCATATTACACTCCCCTTTTTGGCCAGTCATTTCTGTTGAATTACCTTATGAGATTCTAAAATTTGACGGAAAACCTGGTGAAGAACCTAATAATCACGTTATGAATTTTCATATGTGGTGTTCATCAAATTCATTGATGGATGATTCTATCTGTTTACATCTTTTCCAGCATACACTCATAGGTTTAGTGGATAAATGGTACATTGAGTTACAATGCAGAACTTTTCAAGATTTTAATTCACTTACTATGGATTTTCTCACCCACTTCCAATTACCTATCCACTATGAAACAGGCACAAAACATTTGACCTCCCTTCGTCAAACTTACTCCATACATATTTCTAATCATATCCATGAATGGATATAATGATGGCGGTTGATCAAAGCAACCATTCCAGATCAATTGTTGGTCGAATGGTTCTCCAAATCTCTATTACCTCCTATTGATCGAGATGTATCCATGGGTGGTGTAGTCACAGAAGAGGAAGCCATTGCTTGTGCCCTGTATCTGGATTTGGTTTTTTCCCAATCCAATACTTGGTGTGTGAATTGATTCCAAACGCTCCTCGTACATCAACGCATCCATCAAAACTATCCTCCACCGCTCATTCAGATGGACTTATCGGTTCCGTCAAAACCCATTCTTATTCACATTCTACCGCAAAAACCAATCACTCAATCACTGCCCCAGCGACCAGGTCGAATCCATTCTCATCAAACTCCACCCCAACTCAAGTATCTGAAGTGAATGCAGTCCAATCTGCTTCTCCACAACAATCAAGGGGGGAAAAGAAAACTAAGAATAAACCCAAGAAAAATAATAATCAAACCAAAAATCCATAAACACGAGCATAACCACCTACTACTAAAAAGAAACCGCAGTGCAAACAAAAATTTCCATGTCTCATTTTTGTTGAATATCACTACACACAAGATTGTCCCCATTGGGACAAAGTTGCTAATTTTTTAAAGGAAATTCTCAACTCGTTGTATTGACACATCCTTTTCCACAAAAATAGTCACTGGTTGCACAAAATCCTACACCTCTAATAGGAAGTAACCCAAATCATCCTCCTAACAAGGAAGCTTCATCGAGTGCACATATTTATATGTTTAATGGGGTAGATTTGACCACTCGCACTATGACGTATGACACACCACCAAGTAAACCCGGTAAGGAAAATTTAACTACTGGGGTTGCACCGGATCCATCGTCCACTTCAGTTACTCTTCCGCCTGGACCACTAAAGATTGAGAAACCAAGTTTTGACTCTATCTTACACCCACCCAAGAGCACAATCTGAAATTCGACCTTTAATCCTATTTCTCTTTGTACTCAAAACTACAACATTGTTGAAGATTTAGCCCAAGCACCTTGCACTATGTCATCTCTCGAGGTTCTACAACACTGCCCTAGCCAACATATAACTCTCTTGGCAGCCATCAGAGGTATAGATACTGAGTCATCCAATAATATCACGTTCAATCTGGATAATTTTAAGTCATGACTCTCTCACCAACGTGCTTTCCAAATAGATGTTGTTGTCCATAATCAACACATTCATCACACGATCTTGGATGAGGGGGAATCCACATGTGTCATGTCCTTAGCTTGCTAGAAAGGCCTTAAATAACATGGTCTTAATCAATATGCCACCATGTAAAGAGAATTTGATGGAAGAGGTTTCCGACCTCATGGATTATTACAATCCTTAGCCATTCAACTAGGAGGCAAAACTGTTTTTGTAGATGTTGAAGTAGTCTATGCTCCCCTCAATTATAACTTGTTTCTAGGGAGAAGTTGGTTCTATGCTATGACTGTCGTCGCTTTATCAGTTTTTTTATGTGTCTAATTCCCTCATCAAGGTAAAATTGTGACCATCGATCAGTTAGATTACTGCAACCTTGATGCTCACACTCAAACAACCAACAATATTCCATTTCTAGGAGACTCAAAAATTACTTATGAAAGTTTCAAGGTAGGTCTACTGAAAGATTCCTCGCTCATGGGTACCTTCCCTACACCTCTTCCCCCAACTACGCAACACATTGCAATGGTTAATATGATTTCGACTATGGTACTTCAATCCTTCAAATAATCTAATCCATGGATCATACCTAGTCCCTTGGAGTTCGATACACTAGGTGAAACTATGCCACTTAGTCCTGCAGAGGTCGAATACAATGCCATTCAGTCTACCTCTCCTTAACTAGAAGACCAACATCTGTTGGCATCTACTTCATATTCGTTACCATCCTAGTTAGATTCCCTATCATCCACTTTCGATTACATCCTAGATATTTTTCCATCATATGAATCTATTATGGAAATGCTTAGTATCGAGGAGGCACCATGGGATGAAAACCACCATCGTTCATCCTTTCTTCCCAGTTTGGATGAGATTGAGAAAGATATTTCCTCTATATTTCCTACCGATATCGTCAACTCTCCCCAATCTCCGATTCTCACTCAAGATTCCATATCTTAGGGGAATTTGGGAAATATGCCTCACACGATTACTATCGACATATCCATAAAAGAAGGTATTGTGGAAAACATACAACTAGGTGTCAATTGTTCAACTGAAGAGGTTGAAACTTATATTGCCTTGTTTAAATAATTTTGCAACATATTCACCTGGAGCTACGAAGAAATGTTAGGGATCAATCCTTCAATCGTTGTGCATGAAATCAAAACTTACCCAAGATTCAAACCTGTGAGATAGAAACTTCGCCCGGTTCATCCCAAAAAAACCGCGACAATCAAGGCAGAAGTAGAAAAATTATTAAAATATGGTTTTATTTATCTCGTCCCTCTGACTGAATGGGTTTTGAATATCATTCTTGTTGCCAAGAAACAAGGGACAATTCATGTTTGTGTCGATTATCAGGATCTTAATAAGGCTTGTCCAAAGGACAATTACCCTACACCCTTTATTGACGAAATTATCAATAATTGTGTCACAAGTATCATTTTCTCTTTTATGGATGGCTTTTCTAGATATAACCAGATCGACATTTTACCAATTGATCAACACAAAACAACCTTCATCTTCCCATGCGGGACTTTCACCTATCGTAAATTACCTTTTGGCCTTAAAAATGTTGGAGCCACTTTTCAGCGGGTTATGTCATTTGGGTTCCACGACATCAAACATGTCGTTGAACCTTATCTTGATGACTTGCCAGCTCACTCGACTCATCGACGAGATCACATTGGTCATCTAAGGGCCATCTTTGTTAGATGAAGGTTTTACAACATATGTTTAAACCCCCATAAATGCATTTTCGTTGTTGAATCAGGAAGACTCTTCCACTTCATAGTATCCAAAGATGGGATTAGGATGGATCCCTTAAAATTCAAAGCCATTCTCACTTTACCCCCTCCCAACAACCTTACCCAACTACAAATTTTGCAAGGGAAGACAAACTTTCTCCGTCGTTTTATATGCAATTATGTCAAAATTACTAAAGGATTCATGAGATTGTTGTAGAAAGATGCCCCTTTCATCTCAGATGCAACTGCTCAATGCTCATTTGATGATCTCAAGCATGCTTTAACAAACACACCACTTCTGTATCTACCCAACTATGTGAAAGATTACATCCTTTATTTCGTTGCCTCTGCTTCCACTATTGTTATGGTGTTAGTACAAGAGGATGATGAAAGTACCGAACATGTGATCTACTATTTAAGTAAGACTCTATCAAGTCTCAAACTCCGATATTCACATGTTGAAAAGTTGGCTTTGGCAACAGTTATTGTTGTCCAAATATTTCGCCACTATATTTTTTTACGCACTACCACAGTCATTGTAGACTCGAACCCCATGTACCACATCTTGACTCATCAAGTACTTGGGGGAAAATATTCGAAATGGATCGTCATTCTCCAAGAATTCGATCTCAAGTTTGCTAAATCCAAAGCTAAGAAATTGTTGTTTTTTGCGGAATTAATTTGTGATATTCCCCATACTAATTAGAATATTGATCCCAACGATTCCCTTCCCGATGAATCGTTGTTCCTCATTAGTACGTTTGATCCATGGTATGAATACATTCTTCTCTATCTCCAGACCCAATGCTTGCAGCCCGACATTTCACATGATGAACGACGTCGCATTAGACACAATTCAAAGCACTACCTTATCCTTGGCGACACTTTTTACCACTGTGGCATTGATACTGTTTTACGATGTTTCTTAACCCATGCAGAGGCTAAACAAGTTTTAAATGACTGTCACCTTTGAGCTTGTGGAGGTTATATTTATGGGATGGCTACAGCCCAAAAAAAATTACGTGTCAGTTATTTTTGGCCTTCCATATTCAAATATTGCATTGAGGTCATTAAAAAATACCCACCCTGTTAGATATTTCAGAAGAAAGCACGTACCCATCCAGCTCCACTTCATCCCATTGTCTTCATTGGCCCCTTTGCAAAATGGGGTATCGATTTCATGCAATGTAAGCCTACCTCAATTGGGGGGCATGATTATATTATCATTGTCGTCGATTATTTTACTAAATGGGTTGAGGCTATGCCTACATTCCTTAACGATGGCCGAACTGCAACACTTTTTGTGTTCAATCACATCATCACTCGATCCAGTGTCCCACAAGCTATTGTAACTAATCATGGATCTCATTTTCAGAACCAGGTGATGGGTGAATTGAGCACCAAGTTAGGTTTTCTCCACGAAAATTCATCCCCTTACTATCCTCAGGAAAATGGACAAGTTGAATCCATCAACAAAGTTCTGAAAACCATGCTTCAATGCATGGTGAGAGTGAATAAAACCTCTTGGCATTTGTGATTCTTCTCTGCACTCTGGGCTTATTGAAATTCAATGAAAATTGCCAGTGGATTTACACCCTTCTAGTTGGTATACAGAATAGAAGCAGTATTACCAATCGAATGTAATATTCTCTCTTTGAATCTCACTGTAGAACTCCTACCCAATACTTCTGTTGAAGAAGAGTGATTTTTATATCTAACCAAGATGGATGAAACCCATCACGATGATGCTCTCATCAATAAGACATATAAAAAGGGCATCAAAACTCAATATGATAAGTCTATCCAACCTTGAGCTTCGCAGAAGGAGATCTGGCCCTGGTCTATAATCAAGATCATGACAAACTTGGGGCAGGAAAGTTATAACCCATGTGGCACAAGCCATACATCGTAAAATGTGTGTTACAGAGAGGTTCCTAGGAGTTAGTGGATTACGAAGGGTTATCTCTCGGTGAGCCCCGAAATGGGATTTACCTAAAGAAGTATTATGCATAGAATATCTCGCATGTGTGCTTTGTACATTATTGTACTATATGATTTTGATATGGTGTGTCTTTACTTTTGTGTACATGAATTTTTCCTCGCTCTTTAAAAGCTTCTTATACTTTTCTTTATAATTGGATGTGCAGATGTCATCATCCTTTCCAATCTATTTCGAGTTTTCGAATGACGCTAGTCAACATACCCATAATGTCGCTTTTGTATCTTGGGTCATTTACCACTCTCGTGAGTTAGTGAGTTCAGAAGGAATTTGCCTCGGATCTACGATCAATAACGTTGCAAAATATCATGTTGTCGTCGAACTTTTAACCGAAGCCTCTTCTCTAGGTATATCTCAATTTATTCTTAACTGGCGGTCCGTCAACTAAACCGTGAATACGTTGTTTGTAATCCAGTTTTTCTATGTCTCCATCTAAGGGTTCGTTGTCTCGAAAGATATTTTGAATTTCTAGAATATAGACATATATCAAGAGAACTCAATACGACTACGGATTCGTTAGCAAATTATATGTTAGATTGGTATATTGCATTGCATATAAATAAAAACACCACATGAAACAAAAAATACAATATAAGTAGCCACCACAAAACTCGTTTAAATATAAGCTTGATAACGAAAGTTTTGTCAAAATACATCATCCAAAAAGAACATACCAAGGAAAAACATGGGCCTTTGTTGATCCAGATGGATCTTGGCGGCCATCCACCTTTTCCACTGAATCACCATTTTGAGCCTGTGGTTTTGATAAACCATAACATTCACCCTTTTGATCGGGAATGTAATGTAATGTCATCATTATTTGTTAATTACATACATGATGTTATGGTATTATGTACATGACTACAACTTAGCGTTAATGCACTAGATCCCATTAGAACTCCGCATTTAAGCGCTCTCGGGCTAGAGTAGTACAAGGATGGGTGATCGCCCAGGAAGACCTACTATTTTACATGCCTATGGCATTTTATAAACTTAGTCTAATTTATCCCACATGCATCATGGGAATTGTTCTCCTCTCACTCTCTCATACATAATTGAGGTGAAGGAGGCCCTTTAAGCATGCAATGGAGTGTGATGTAAAGCTTCTTGTGAATTAAGCGTAGCCAACATCTCTTTCTTTTTAGAGATAAGACACCCCATTTTTCTAGTTTGTGTTCTACAATGTTTTTCTATCTTATTCAGTAATAGAAGTTGGGTTTCACTGTATTTTTGTGTTCTCTTTTATATTTTTTTGTATTTCATTGTTATATCTCGATTATATTTTTTCCTTTATGTCGTTCTCAAAATAATATGGATCAGTGGTATCAGATCAGTTAGCTCCTTGTCATTTCTCAAAGAAGGTCCCTTACGAGGTCAGGGTATAGATATTTGGGTCTTGAGCTAGTTTCGCTTGAGGACAACTACTCTCGCTAGCCCAAGAAACCTCCCATGGAAGAAGAAAAGAGAGATGACAGATCATGATATCCTTTCAAGACGTTGCTCGAAAAATCCCTCGTGCGACAAAGGAATGACATGATGGAAAATTTCACTCAAATCCTTCGAAGACTACTGATGGCGGCAACAAAGGCATATTCAACAAGCAACCATTTCACAAGTGATACACCCTTCAAGGTGTTATCTCTCTAGAAGTCTCTTTAGTTTGCAGATCAAAAGAGCCTTGTAACTTAGTCAGAATGCTTAATGATGTATTTGAAAATTGTATCAAATATGAACAAATCACACACTCATTCCTTCACTCAAGGCAATTTGACCATATCTAGAGAGAATAAGGCCTTCAAGAGATATTGATCAGATGGTTTATATAATTGAGATGGATGGAGAATGCTAACTATACCAACAACATTACATATATTGACAACACATGTAAAAGGTCGAATATAACCAGCAGAAGGCTTGTGATCCTTTGTTTACTAATGCATAGATAATATGGAAATCATCAATCATTAAATTATCAAAGAACTGAACATAAGATTCAAATCACAAGTACATAATAAGAAAGAGAGACAGGGATCTGAGCAATATCAATGAAAGAGACTTATCATTCCAGAATATATATCAAGGTTTTTACAGCAAAAGAGTACAATAGAATCTTCAATCTCGAACCCTTTACAAAGATGCCTCAGTGGGATTAAATAAGTTTTACAAACCTGAATAAGATCCTCAAAAGTTGGATTTGAAAGTCACCTATCAAATCAAATCTAAACTGATGCACAGTGATAGGATGAGATCCTATTTCTAAGGGATAGCTATCCCATCCAAATTCCAAAACTTTAGCTCTTCCTGAGCTACCTCATGGTTGTAGAAGTCCTTCACTGCATCTAGCTGACACCTAGAGTAATGATTCATCCATTGAACGCTAAAAATCAGGTCAACTTTGACCAAACCTATTACACGCAGAAGGTTAGCGAGTTGGTAGTGCACTGTATGGAGAAAACGCAATCTACACTACAAACTCTTGTAGATGCCAGTTTTTTTCAAAAATCTTCAAAATTGATTGAAACATCCCTTTGAAACTTGAAAACTTTTTTCAATAAAACACATATCATTGCCATTTGTTATCCCTATTGAGACTACTCAAACGTCATCTCAATAACCATACCCATACAAGTTTCTTTTAGATAATTTCCATACTTCCATTAGGCTTCAATACATGCTAGTTCATCATAGGTCATCAACCATACAGAAACTTGAAACAATCTATTAATCAATCACCATGCTTGGGAAAACCAAAAGAAGAGGTTTCTTTCAAGAAGATAGCCAAATTCATCTTGCTAAGCATGTTCTTGACCAAATACAAATCTTCAGCTAGCTTTATGTTTTCTGCTCTCAGACTGAGGTTATGTTTATAAGTATTAACCAATTGCTTCCTTTGAATCATATTTTTCCTGATGTTCCTCTTCATCCGGTTACACTACCCTGCAAGTTCATCTATATGGCTTGACAGTTGTCTACCAAGTGTGACATTCTCCTGATGTAACCTCTGATTCTTCTCCTGAACTTCTTTGAGATGTCTGTCTACATATTTGAACAATTTAGCCCAATTCTCTCTAGGTCCTTGCTCTGTCTCTGGGGCTGACTCTGGTGGAGATTCACTCAACTAAAATATGGCTTCCAATGCTTCCTTTTCAAGAGGGGAGACTTTAAATCTTAATAACCTAGCTATAGTTTTTACAATGTCAGTTCTTGGAAGAGAATCCTCTACTAAAACAAGCTTTCTCCTAGATGATCTTCTGAGGGCTGGTGTATCAACTCTAGCTTGTATAGTTGGAGGATTATCTTCAATTTCCATAGTAGGGAGCTCCATAGGAGGGAGATCCACAAGAGGCTCTGTTTGATCTTCAAAAACTATTTCTTTGGCCTTTCCTTTCCTCTTATCTCTTTTGTAGACTTGGACAGGTAAGGGTCTTTTAGAAATAGGGTCTTGAGGGGTTTGTGGTGTTTCAGATGCATAGGGAACAATGGAAGCAGAAGGTTGTGCTACTTCAAGTGTAGGAGAAGAATCTTGTGCTACTTCAAATGAGGGAGCAGAGGGGGAAAAAGACTGTGGTATTTCAAATGATGGGACAAAGGAAGCAATATGAGGTGTTGCGGTCTTCTTATTAGGGGTTTTGAGTTTTGAAGGAGATGGAGGCAAATCAATTTGATAATTTGATACAAACAAGAAAGTGGGTCAATCCTTCCCTTCCTTTTTCAATGGTTCAAGGACTATGAGTTTTATTAAGGCATGGTGGAAAATGGACTTTTGAATCTTATCAGGTTTTCTTTGTGCAAATGAAATCATCCTTTGCAAGCTCATGAAAAGAAAATAGGGTAAGTATATCTCTTTCTTACCAGTGAAATGGAGAAGAAGCTTGAAATGGTATTGCAAAACCCAGTTGTATCTTTCTTCACATTTGAATAATCTCTTAATGATGAAGAGAAGTTTGTCATATTCCTCTATCAACTACTTCCTTGGCACACCCTTCACTAAATCAACTCCTCTATGCTCAGGCCTAAGCATATATTGACACTAATCATCCTTTTCTAGTTTCTTTGCTTTAAACCATAGTTCCCATGTCCTAGAGATCTTGGTTACTTCTACAATCAGATCCACTGTCACATTGATTTCCAAGGTACCAACCTTTGTCCTGCCATTCTTCTAGTTCTACACAAATCTCTAGAAACCTCCAGGTGATGTCCTTCAAGTTTATCACAAAATCTCCAACACCCCATGTGCTTGAATATGTCCACATGGTTAGGATTTTTCTTGATTAGAGTGGTTTGAGTGGGCTCGAATCTAACCATTGAGCCTGACCTCTTTCTGGGGATGGGATCTTTTCTTGGAGCCAGAATATGTAGAGCGTCTGCTGTAAACACTTCTGCACAGAGAGAATTAGAAGCAAAATCTAAAACAAACAACCTTGATTGCTTGAGCAAACCTTGATAACCTTCCTTTTGTTGGTGAGCTGCAACTGTAGAAATGGCCTCAGGTTTTTGATGATGATCTCAGAAATCTGAAAACACCTTCTTGATATAGCTTTTACCTTGGAACTTTTCAAAATTCAAAGCAAGTTTTTCCCCCCAAGTTGGTGGCGTGCCCTATGTAAAAATGATGATTTGCGCTGACAATAATGGCTAAGTTGGTATAGCTTTCAGTACAAAAGTACCTAGATGCGCTACGAACTCGTAATTATGAAAAATAACGATAGACAAAAAGTCAAAACATGATTTGAAAGAAAAATGATGACTCATTATGGACAAAAACTGACTTACTTGACCCTTGACTCACCTTTAGGAAACAAATGACTTATCTTTTGACCAGTATAACCTAGGACAATGACCATGATAATCACTTAATCATCTATCAAACTCATGTGACATGACTCAAAATTGATGACTAGACTCAATGAAGGGCATACTTTATTGAATAACTCAAAAGACTAAAAACTCAAATAATCACCTAAGACATAAATAAGACCAGTTGCCTTTCCTATCACCTACAAAACTTATAAAAGAAGTTAAATTGTTGTTTCATTGGGCATGGAGTTATTATGATACTAAAATTGAAAAAGTAATGATATTTACAATGAAGAAGGCTTAAAAAGCCTTAGTAGAAATAGGTTTTGAGGAAATGCCCATTGACTGGGCCACCAAATACTTCATTACCTTCCAGGTTCTGTAAGAGGAAAGTATTGTTCTACAACACTTGAGAGATGATGAAAGGTCCAATCCACAAAGTGTCAAATTTCCCATGCTTGCATTTATCCTGTCTGTAAGCATCCCACTTCAAGACAAGATCCCATGTTTGGAAAACATCTTCCTTCACCTTCTTATCAAAACTCTCTTTCATCTTCTTTTGATGTAACTCTGTCTTCTCAAGTAATTGTTCCCTTACCTACTAAAGCTCAAATAGATGAAGAATCCTTCTAACCAAATCATTTGGTTCCCCTTCTTCTTCTTGAAAAAAAATTGCAACATGTAGTGCAAATTGGATAGGAAAAATGGCTTCAATGCCATATACCAGCTTGAAAGGAGAAGTTCCAATGGACTTCTTATATGTCACTGTATTAGCCCAGAGTGAAAATTTTAACTTAGAATCCCAACTCCTTTGATTTTCTTCAAGCAATTTTTTATTAATCCTCACTAGGATTTTGTTTGATGATTCAGCAAGGCCATTGCCTTGAGGATAGTAGGAAGTTGAGTGAACAAGTTGAATACCCATGTATTCACACAACTTCACCAAAACATCATCTTTAAAAGCAGTTGCATTATCATTAACAAGTCTTTTGGGGCAGCCAAATCTAGCTAAAATATGATCATTCAAGAAATTGATGATTACAAAATGAGTGGAATTCCTGGTGGGAATAGCCTCAATCCATTTTGTAAAGTAGTCAATTGCCACTAAGATCAACCTATGTTGTCCACTTGAATATGGATGTATCTCTCCAATGAAGTCCAACCCCCATTGTTGGAAGGGTCCAGTGACTACAATGGGTTTTAATGGAAGATATTTCAGATGTCATTTTCCAGTGAACCTTTGACACTTGTCACATGCCTTAACATAGGAGAAAACATCAGAAAATAAACATGGCCAATAGTAACCATCCCTCAAAATCTTGTGGGTTGTGGTTTTCCAATAATGATGGCCACCACAATTGCTGCTATGAAACTAATGCATAATCTGAACTGATTCTTCTTTGTCAAGACATCTCAACAACATCCAGAGGGGTCTTTCCAATAGAGTATATTTTCATTAATACAAAACTTGATTGCCTTGAGTTTTAATTATCTCACCTGTGTTTGATTCATCTCTGGAGGGGCTGCAAGGGTCTACAAAAAATGTATTATACTGTTGTACCATTCACAAGAAGACAAGTTTGTTGAAACTGGTTTATCATGGTTGTACCTTTCAACAGAAATTTCAGATTGTGCATCCTCTGCATTTATGCTGATAAAATTAATGCCCAACACCTCACAATTCTCCTCAGCAAGAAGCTTTGCCAAACCCTGACCCTTTATCAATTTAGTTTGCTTAATGTCCATGTCAAACTCAATGAGTTTGGCAATCCACTTGGCTCTTTTACCATCTATATCTGGTTGAATGAGTACATCTCTAACTGAACTAGATGGTACATAATCTATAACTTTGGCATGCAAAATATAGATTCTAAAAGCCTTAAGTGATTGGATCAAAGGGTAAGCTTGTTTTTCAATAGGCTCATACTTTACCTCAACATTTTTTAATGTCTTACTAAAGAAAGCCACTGGTTGTTCCTGCCCTTGATCATTTCTCTAAAGTAACATTGTTGCAATGGTGTCATTAGATGCAAATGAAAAGATATAAAAATATTTACAATAGTCAGGGTTGATCAAAGTAGGGGCTGACATAAGATATTTCTTGATAGCTTAAAAAGAATCCCTTGTTGAATCATGCCATTTAAATTCTGAATCTTTCCTTAACATGCCAGTGATGTGTTTAATCAACTCTGCAAAATTAGGAATAAATCTCCTAATGAAGTTAATTTTTCCAAGAAATGACTGGATGTCTTTCTTAGATCTAGGAATTGATATCTTCTGAATAACTTCTACTCTTGCAGGGTCAATCTGTACTCCTTTGGCAGTCACTATGTGTCCCACAAGATGACCTTCTTTTAATGCAAACAGAGACTTCTTTGGGTTTAATGAAATCCCATACCTTCTTCACTTCAAGAATGTCTTCCTCAAATGCTGCAAATGCTCTTTATGGCTGTGAGAAAACACCATTAGATCATCCAAATATATAAAAACAAACTTATCCTTCTCACCTACAAAGGCAATGTCCATGTCCCTTTGAAAGGTGGCCCCAACATTCATAAGACCAAAGGGAATCTTAGCATACATAAAAGTACCCCAAGGAGTTGTGAAAGCAATCTTTTCTCTCTCATATGGGTGTATTGAGATTTGGTTATAGCCTGAGAACCCATCAATAAAAGACATAACACTAGCTCCAAACACTCTTTGTAGGATATGCTCCATCTTTGGAAAAGGGTAGTTTTCTTTCTTAGAGCACTTGTTCAAGTTCCTAAAGTCAACACACAACCTAATCTCCCCATTCTTCTTCCTAACAGGAACTAAATTAGCAACCCACTCGAAATATCTTAATGGAATGATAATTTGATCTTTCAATAATTTCTTAATTTCTTTTTCCATTATGGGTAGAAGAAGAGGGTTGATAGATCTTAGTTTTTGCTTCAATGGAGTGGCTTATTTCTTCAGATGGATTTTATGCTCAATCACTTGAGTGTCATAGGTATTTAAATCATTGTATTCCCATGCAAAAAATGTCTGAAAATTCTTTCATCGGGCTGCCATATTCAGCTCTTTGTTCTGCAGTCAACTATGTAGACAAATTTGTAGTTTTTGGGCACTTTTCATCTCCTAAGTTGTACTGAAATACAACAGGGTCTTCCTCTTTCTTATCAGACTTCAAGGGCACATCATTCTGGTCAAAAATCTTCTCAAGTGGTACTAATCCTTTTGGGATTTGATTATTTGGAAGTTGAATGATATCATGGCATCCAATTTTGTTTTTTAACTTCGAATTTTTTACTTTTTCAACATTTTCATTTTCATGATCTATATGGAGGGCTGGAAACTCATCTATAACTTCCAAAAATCTGACCAATTCCTCATCATCATCAAACACCTTCCAAAATTTTACATTGTCTAGCAAGGAGGGTCTATATTTCACTTGGATTTCATAATTTAGCTTTGTTGGCAAAGGTTGATTGAAGGTACTAGTTGAAACAACTAATGAACCAGCAATTTGATTGATGGCTCTAGGAATGTATGAAATATTGAATGCTAGAAAAGAATCAATGAGATTCTGTTGGCACAGGGGCAGACCTGAGGTTCACTGCAAGAGCACACCAACAAGCCCTAGCTACTGGCCCTTCTGGCAGCACCTACGAAGCAGATGCAGTCTCACCCGAAGTAACTAAAGAGGGGGGTTGCAGGACAAAAGTGTCTAGAACCAGGGGAATATCAAGTGGATCTATCACAACAACTATACAACATTCATATATCACTTATCAACTATTTCTATCCTGCGCATCTATAGATCTGATCTAACATAAGACTACAAATAACAATATAACAATGATAGATATCCAAGCATCAATCACACATACGACACAAAATATATGTGGTTCACCCTCTTTCTAGGGATACATCCACAGAATTGTGCTTATGATTTATTAAGGTAAAGCATACAGTTCTTATCTACACTCTCATCTAGCAGATCTTCTTTATTCTCTCCCTTGATCTCCCCTTCTTGTGCACCCAGCTAGAGGACTTGACCTTCGCACACAGCTGAAGATCTCACAATGCAATCCTCTCCTTCCACAACAGAGCTATAACAACAATATCATATCAATACTCAATGACCAAAAACCGATGCCATCCAAGTCCTCTTGACCTTTATTTATACATTACAATTCCTCACCGATATCCTTAGGTTGAAACCTAGGTGCCAAAACCCTAGATACCAAAACCCTAGGTGTCTAAAACCCTAGGTCAACTTGACCCGCTTTTTTTGGGCTTCGCCAGCCTGTCTTTCCTTCTTCATCACGTGGTGCTCCAAAGCATCCAATGATGGCTTTCTCTACTTTCTGAGTTGTCCACGATTCTTCTTCCTTGTTGATCTGTCATCCTTGATCTCCTCGTTCAATGGCTTTCTTTTCCGCACTTCGCTCCATCTTTCCTTCTCTTTTGCTCACTTCGACTCAGTGACCATTATTGTGTCTCCCGTGAAGCTCGTTTTTTACCTTTCCTTCCTTGTTCTTCTCTTCCTTCCATAACCAAGGGCCAAAAGGCCCCCAACACTCACCTATGACTCATCCTGAGGAACTTCAGATCTGATCCTATTGTTTTACTTCGATTTTGGACTGCGCAATGCAACCCTTGCTTTCTGATTTATGCCTCTTTTCCATCCTTGTGCAGACTGTCTTTTCTGTGTCTGGTACCCAGTTTCAACTGCACCTAGTACCTAGACCCTTTTCTTCATGCTTTTACTGAGAGTTGTGAGGTAGCTGGTTATCATAGTACAACTTTAGTCGACTCCCATTCACCAATCCTTCCTTCCAGTCTCCCTTCAATGTCTTCAGTTGTGCAATTCCTCCTTCTGTAACATAGGCGATCTCATATGGTCCGAGCCAATGCGTTCTAAACTTCCCAGGGTGTTTGATAAACTTATTGTCATACACCAATACTAAATCACCTTGCTTGAATGTCTTCTTCTTGATGTGTCTGTCATGATAGGCCTTTTCTCGTCCCTTTTGGACTTGCTGATGGAATCCTGCAATGAATTTGTCTTCTTCCAGTTCAACCAACTGTGAAATCCTCTCACGAACATCATCGGTATCATCCATGTATGTAAGTGCAACAATTCTTAGGCTTGGTATTAAGTATTCCATTGGGACAATAGCTTCAAGACCATAAACCAACTTGAAGGGGGTCTGCATTATTAATTTCTTGCAAGTAGTTCTATAAGCCCAGAGTATTGTTGGTACTCTTAAATCCCAGTCATCCTTGTGCACGCTACAAATCTTTGTCAATGCTATCTCCAAGATCTTGTTGAATGCTTCGACCATTCCATTTTCTTGTGGATGGTAAGGTGTACTCTTCTGATGGTGGACTGCAAATTCTTCAGTCAAGGCTTCAACTGTCTTATTGATTAAGTGTGTACCTTGATCACTCATAAGGATCTTAGGGCATCCAAACCTGGTTATTATGTCATCAAATATAAAAAGCTCAGTTGTAGTTTCACTATAGTCCTTGACTGCTCTATCTTCGGCCCATCTGGTTAAGTATTTTGTTGTAGTAATAATGTATCTTTCTCCTGTGTGCTTTCCTGGTGGGTTTATAGGTCCCACGAAGTCAATGATGTTGTAAAATCCTTGCAATTTCTAGAATGGCATGGTCCATTCATCCTCTTCTTGCTCCAAAGGGAGGCCAGATGCCTCCTTAAATACTTTTTGTTTCACAATCTGTAATGCTTGGTCTACTGAAGGAAATTCACTATCAAACAAAAATGTGGTTATAAAATTATGGATCATACCTTCCTAATATGATGTGATGAGGCGCAGCTCCGCTTGAAGGTACCAGTTGATAGGGATCGTGTCCAGTGTTTTAATGAATCTGTGCACCCATTATTCTCGAGGAATTTCACTCCAGGCCTCTTCGCAGCTTCGCACATGGTCCTTTGGGCAACTTCGACCTGTGTACCTCACTTCGCAGCTTCCAACTTGTGCTAAGAATCACGTTGTTATCAAAGTTCGACATTGTGTCCAGTCTGTGATGTTTCCTTTGTGCGTCCCCCAACATTTTGCTGGTGTGGCTTTCATGGCCTCATCCATTGCCAACAACCTATGTTGTGTTAGTACACTTGTCTCAAACTCTGATAAGAAGTTTTCTAAAGGGTTCATCCCATCAAATGTGGGTAAGTTACTCACTATTGTGCCGATCCAGCGAACCTCTCTGGTTAGTCTAGCACATCTTCTGGTAGAGACTTCATACATCTGGTTCTTCCAGTTCTCCAATGCTTCTTCTGAGTCTGATGAACATGTGTTGTCACTTCGCCATCTTAGATTCCCATTGGCTATAATATTGATATAATCATGTTGTATGGTTGTTAGTTTGTAGATGTTTTCCAGTTCGTATGCGTGGTCTTCTTCTCTAATAGGCTCTGTGTATCGAGGACCCTCATCTAGATCTAAATGTGCAATGACCCTAAGGACATTTCTTTCAAATGTCATACACCTCTTCTTTAGATCAACAATAGTAGAATTTTTGAAGGCCCAATCAATTCCTAATAATGCAGGATAAGGGTAGTTGTCATCAACAATTTCAATTACTTCAAAATCTGCAAAGGTTCTAACTCCATCGATGTCCACATGGACATGATCCAATCGTCCAAATGGGCTGACAACCTGATGATTAACCATTCTAAGCCTGATAAGGGAATAGATCAAATTCGATTTTCCCATCAGTGCCCATGTTTTGTTCGTCATGACATTGACCTTCGACCCTAAGTCGAGGACCACATAGTCTATATCGTATTCTCCTATTTGAGAATTCATGTGTAATTCTTTATTTGTCCTTCTCCTCTTCCCAATTTGGTGCACTACCCTATTAAGTAAGGAGTCTATCTTTCCTAGCTCATACTGCTTGATTAAATCTTGTAATTCTTGTACAACGCTTTTATCTTGAATCAACTTAACACAAGTGCACAAAAATTCCATGAGTTTGCTTACCTCTTTTCCTTCTATTGGAAAATCATAATGATCAAATGCCTGAGGCATGCCATATTCTTTGATTTCTGGTTGTTTCTTTGATAAAGACCCTTGATATCCTTTGAACTCTTTTCTTGCCTCCTCAAATATCTATCTTTCTTTCTTAGCATCAAATGTTGGGGTCTTCTTTGTATATTTCCTAACTCCGCGATCATCTGCAGTCTTTGCTTGGGCTTCTCTGTCTTCTCCTATAGTAGTGCCTCTTCAAGTGATAACAACGATTCTAGGGTCTACTTCACGAGGTTCAGCATATATCAATTGCACTTGCGAGTTTTTCTGAGGTCCTCGTCTTTCCTAAAGCTTAGCTATAAGCAAAGGGCATTCCTCGATGACATGATCGAAGGAATTGCAATAACTGCAAGTTGTGCAAGGGTTCTGGAAGTCCCTCGCTAAATGTCCTGGATGCACGCAGTTGTAACAGATTATTTGTCCTTGGCCTCGACCCATACCTCCTCCTCCTCCTCCTCCTCTGTATCCACCACGAGGATTGAAACTTCCTCTTCCTAGAGAATTATACTGTGCATTGTTTCCTTCTTGGTGTACTTCACCTTGGATCTTGTATATGTCTCTTGATATTTTGTGCATCAGGTCAAAAGCCCTACAATCTCTATCATCATGCCCTATGGATTTACAGAATGTGCAGTACAATTTTTTGGGTGTTTGAACATAATTCTGCATATAATAGCACTCACCAGGGTGATGTCGATTTTTGCATACTTTGCACCAGGGCAGGTTAACTTGCTTCAAGGGGCTCGGTGCTCCTGAGGCAAAATATTCATGAAACAAGGGACAATGTTCTTTATCATGACCTTTAGATCTGCATCTTACACACCAGATATCTTCTCTTTTGTCCTTCCCCTTTTCCTTCTTCATATCCTCAACCTGCAGAGACAAACTAGTTAGCTGGCTCATGCCTGAGCTATATTATCCCATAGGTGTTGATTCAAGCTTCATAGTGATCTCCAAAGGTTCTGTCTATGATGAAATCTTCTGGTGCATCAAGGGGACTCTGATGTGTGGTAAAAGAGTAGTGATGAAGCATTCTTTGTTCTGCTCATATGGGATCTTACAAGTCAATCGGCCCGTTAGGGTCTTGAATCTCTGATCGAACTCCCAAACAAGTTTGGCTACCTTCTTTTTGATCTCCTTCGGTTTAGTAGTACACTGTGACTCCGACTTAAGTTTTTTAAACTCTACAACCAACACATTCTTGATCTCATTTAGTGGCTTAGGCTGCACAAGTCCTTGGACAAGCTTCATGTACCAGCTCAGCGCGTGATCCCTCAACGTAGTGCTAAACTGGTTTCTTTTAAAAGCTTCATCGGTAATATTTTTAATGTTCCATATGGCCTCGCATAGGAACCAGTGTTGATCAAGATATTTAGATCCATCTCCTTTAAATATAGGGAGCCTCATCTCGTCTACCATAGATCTGCATAGGTTTCCTATCTAAGTAGATGTTGAACTACTAGTAATAGTAGTCTACTAACTTTGGTGATTCGAAATATTCTAATTACTTAGCATTTATAAAATAACAGAAGGATTGATATTACTTACTTCAGTGGTCTACGCAGTTCCTGATGTCTCTGGCTCGTTGTGGCGAAGTTCTTTAGCTTCCTCTTCCTCTCCTCTGGTGGGTTATGAATGTTCTTCGTCTATCAGATTTGCCTCTTCTCCACTGTAGAAACCCTCATCTCCATAGTTTTGCTTGAACAGGTTCTCAAGATGAACCCCTCGAAATACTTTTCCACTGCGTGTATGTCCAGCCTTTGTGTCGTTGTTGCTGTCCGAATTCTTGAACATTGGCCTTTTTGGATCCAACCAATCTATTGTATCTTCAAGATGTTCTTTTCATGCAACAACATCTTGATTCTTAGCTTCAAAAATTGTAAAATTTTTCCTCTGGGTCCTTTGAAGAAGTATCTCTCGGCCTAACTATATGATTTTGTTCTGTCAACAAAAAATTCGGTGATATGCCCTCCAATGGTACTATCAAACCAGTGATCTACAACGTTGTCGACTCTCTTAACCTTCTTAATCAACTCCGACGTCCAGACCACAGGAGGTCTAGATCTGATCTCGAACTGAGTATCGGTTAACCTAGCTAACCACTCGTATAGCTCTTGATGGATTCCTCCAAAGAAGATCTCATGAATATTGGTGAAGATGTGTCTCTGCAACCAAACTTCAGTACTTAGCTTAGGGTTCTTGTTTTGGGCTTCAGTGAAGTCCCTCTTTTGATCCTCTATCCACTTCTGAATCTATGTCTTCGATGGGAACCACCTTGACATTCCCTTACACAGATTCTTGTTCCGGCAATGGAACCATTTTTTGGCACAGGGGCAAACCCGAGGTTCACTCCAAGAGTGCACCAACAAGCCCTAGCTATTGGCCCTTCTGGTAGCACCTGTGAAGCAGATGTAGTCTCACTCGAAGCAACTAAAGAGGGGGGTTGCAGGACATAAGTGTCTACAACCAGGGGAATATCAAATGGATCTATCACAACAACTATACAACATTCATATATCACTTATCAGCTAGTTCTATCCTACACAAATATAGATCTAATCTAACATAAGACTACAAATAACAATATAACAATGATAGAGATCCAAGCATAAATCACACATACGACACAAAATATATGTGGTTCACCCTCTCTCTAGGGCTACGTCCATGGAACTGTGCTTATGATTTATTAAGGTAAAGCATGAAGTTCTTATCTGCACTCTCAGCTAGCATATCTTCTTTCTTCTCTCTCTTTCTCTCCCCTTCCTGCGCACCCAGCTGGAGGAATTGACCTTCGCACACAACTGAAGATCTCACAATGTAATCCTCTCCTTCCACAACAGAGCTATAACAACAATATCATATCAATACTCAATGACCAAAAACCGACGCCACCCAGGTCCTCTTGACCTTTATTTATACATTACAATCCCTCACCGACAGCCTTAGGTCGAAACCTAGGCGCCAAAACCCTAGATACCAAAACCCTAGGTGTCTAAAACCCTAGGTCAACTTGACCCTCTTTTTTCGGGCTTTGCCAGCCTGTCTTTCCTTCTTCATCATGCGGTGCTCCAAAGCATCCAATGATGGATTTCTCTACTTGTTGAGTTGTCCACGATCCTTCTTCCTTGTTGATCTATCATCCCTAATGTCCTCATCTAACGGCTTACTTTTCCGCACTTTGCTCCATCTTTCTTGCTCTTTTGCTCACTTCGACTCAGTGACAGTTACTGTGTCTCCCACGAAGCTCACTTTTTACCTTTCCTTCCTTGTTATTCGCTTCCTTCCATAACCAATGGCCAACAGATTCCATATCTCATCTCTGTATGCCTTAAGCCTGACATGTTTGGCTTGAAAAGTGTTTTTGATTTGTTGGATTATCATATCAACATCTCCAAATACTTTCAGCCCCTGAATATTCATATCCTTAGCGACGTTCAAGCCCAATACCAAGGCTTCATACTTTTTTATGTTATTTTTTACTTTGAAATCCAATTTGAAGGACAAATGAATTGTTTCTTTGGAAGTTGAAACAAAAACAACACCTTCTCCTACAAACTCTTTTGAACAAGCACCATCAAAGAACATATTCCATATAGGAGATTTTTCCACTTCTGGAAATTAGCAAATAGGTTTTCTGAGCTGCAAAGATGATGACAGAGAATCATGTCTCTGAAGTATACAAGACGCCAAACTTGTGTCAACTGAGTATATGGGATGATTAGTAGGCTCATGTATCTAGAAGGAAATTATGTAGAATTTTATCATGGATGTTCAAGGAGACATAGAAGGGTGGAGAGGTTTCCTCATGGTCTTCAACCATTGGACTAAGGACAATAGTAGGCTTATCATCTTGGAGTTTTACAACATCATTAGAAGTTGGCATGGGTTTAGGCTCAAGGGATTTGAGGATGGTTTGTTTGGAGGTATCATTCTTCATTAATTTTGTTAGTGGTATGGGGATTTTAACCTTCTGAATTTTTGACTCAAAGATAAAAGAGACAGGAACTTTGTCAAGGTTTCTTACCTCTTGCACAAGAGATTTAAGAATTACTTGATTCTTGTTTTGAGATTGATCTTTGCTTGGTTGTTGTTTTGCAGGGGCAACAACTTTCTTGGAGGAGCTTGCTCATCTTTCTTGCCATTACTTTGTTTAGATATCAAATTATATCTATTATGATCATCAGTTTGACAAATAGATCCCTCATTTGAATCTTGATTAACTTGTTGACTAATCAAAGCTTCTTCATAAGCTTATTGTGTCAAGAAGGATGCATCACCTTTATCTCCTAAACAATGAATCTCATCATCTTCTTCTGGCTTCTCCTCCTCCATTATTGTTTTCTGAAAAGGGGATTCAATATTTTGATCCTCATTAGCACTTCTATTCCTCTGTAAAATCTGATGTGGCTCATTATTTCTTCTATAAGGATTTGTATTTCAAGGAATAAAATCATTAGGATCTCTACCTTTTGCAGGCTGCTTATTCTCAATCTTCATCTTGGACAATTCTGAAGTCAAAGATTCAATCATCTTAGGCACATTTTCAATGTTAGGATCAACACATGATGAGGAGGCTTCTCCTTTTTGTTTTCTCCTATCTCCTCTGCCTTTCAACTTCTCTGCAACAAGGATATTAGATTCCACTTCAAGTGTTGCATTGTGCATATCAAACAATGTAACAGACCTCCTTTCTCTTAACAACAAACAAAATTCAGCATCAAAAGCATTAGCATATGTGATCTTTGCAGAGGTAGTAGTAGGATTGATTTCAGTTGGGATCTTCTTGTACATCCTATTAAATTTCTTGGTGAAGTCTGACATTGATTGACCACTTTCCTTTCTCAAGTTCCCAAACTCTGTAATGTAGTAAATAAAATCATTCTTATCCCCCCATTGTTTTAAGAAAGTATCATCAAAAACTTCAATACATGTTATAGATCCTGGGGTTAATTCTCTAAACCACCTCCTGGCCTCTCCATTTAAGCTTTGCACAAACACTCTCATCCATACATCTTCGTATGTGATATTTAAGTTATCATCATAACTATAAATAACTCAAGATGTTCTTCAACTGTGACCTCTTCTACCCCTGAAAAGTTTGGCATATACTTTTGATAGTCTCCAATAGGCATTGCATTTAGAGGATTTGGCAATACTAATGGGGCATATCTAGTGGCTATAATGTTATCCATCTTAGTGATATTTTGAGGTGTTGTTTCCATGATAACAATAGATGTATATGCACTGGAAGTTTGGATCATTGAGGCTGATATTGAGGATGAAGGTGAGGTAATGATAGGATAATGTATTTTTGGGCTTGCAATGGAAGAAGGGAAATAAGAATCTCTGTAAAATTGAGACAATAACTTGGAAAGGTTTTCTTCTCATTTTATAGACAATTCATGTAAGACAAGCTCAACTGCAGGAAGATTTGTGATGTAGGATGAATTTGGTTCAGTTTTAGATTGAGAAGATTCTACAGAGGATGATCAAATGTCTTCTCCAACAAATGGTGAACTATCTTCTTGAGTAAGATCAGAATATCCTTGAACTTCTAAAACTACCTTTTCACAATCAATCTCTAAACTTATAGCTTCAACAATTGTTGGATTTATTAGTGGATTTTCTGGAAAAGACACAGAGGGATTTCTAGATATACCTGAACTTGAAGATCCTTTCAGTAATTCCTTTCCCTCTTTGATGATCCTCTCAGGATCAGATATTGGATCAGTTAGTGGTTGTTGAGGATTTCCTCAAGTATGTGCCTTCTTAGGAGCCACAATGTACCAATGGAGTTTCCAGATAGAAGATTAGAACCAAACTAATGATGCCCAGACTTTGTCTATCATAGAAGTTGGGACTATGTCATCTCTCAGGGAAGCTTGCTTCACACTCCTCTCCCCAGAAATGGTGCCAATTTGTTATCTCTCCAGGAGTCTATTTAGGTTGTAGATCAAGAGAGCCTAGTAACTTAGTCAAAATGCTTAATGATGTATTTGAAAATTGGATCAAAGATGAAAAACTCACACACTCATTCTTTCACTCAAGGAAATTTGAACATATCTAGACAGAATAAGGCCTTCAAGAGCTATTGATCATATGGTTTATATAATTCAAATGGATGGAGAATGCTAACTATACCAACAACATTACATATATTGATAACACATGTAAAAGGTCGAATATAACCAACAAAAGGATTTTGATCCTTTGTTTACTAATGCAGAGATAATATGAAAATCATGAATCATTAAATAATCAAATAACTGAACATAAGATTCAAATCACAAGTACAGAATAAGAAAGAGAGACAGGGATCTGAGCAATATCAATGAAAGAGACTTATCATTCCAGAATATATATCAAGGTTTTTACAGCAAAAGAGTACAACAGTGTCTTCAATCTCGAACCCTTTATAAATATGCCTCAATGGGATTAAATAAGTCTTACAAACTTGATTAAGATCCTCAAAAGTTGGATCTAAAATACACCTATCAAATCAAATCTAAATTGATGCACAGTGATAGGATGAGATCCTATTTCTAAGGGATAGCTATCCCATCCTAATTCCAAAACTTTAGCTCCTCTTGAGCTACCTCATGGTTGTAGAAGTCCTTCACTGCATCTAGTTGACACATGGAGTAATGATTCATCCATTGAATGCTTAAAATCAGGTCAACTTTGACCAAAACTATTACACGCAAAAGATTAACGAGTTGGTAGCACACTGTATGGAGAAAACACAGTTTACGCTACAAACTCCTCTAGATTCCAATTTTTGTCAAAAATCTTCAAAATTGATTGAAACATGCCTTTGAAACTTGAAAACTTGTTTCAATAAAACACATATCACCGCCATTTGTTATCCCTATTGAGACTACTCATGCTTCATCTCAATAATCATACCCATACATGTTTCTTTTAGAGAAATTCCATACTTACATTTGGCTTCAATACATGCTAGTTCATCATAGGTCATCAACCATACAGAAACTTGAAACAATCTATTAATCAAACACCATGCTTGGGAGAACCAGAAGAAGAGGTTTCTTTCAAGAAGATAGCCAAATTCTTCTTGATAAGCATGTTCTTGGCCAAATACAAATCTTCAGCTAGATTTCTATTTTCTGCTCTCAGACTAAGGTTTTGCTTATAAATATTAACCAATTGCTTGCTCTGAATCATCTTTTTCCTGATGTTCCTCTTCAGTTGGTTACACTCCCTTGCAAGTTCATCTATTTGGCTTGATAGTTGTCTACCAAGTGTAACATTATCCTGATGTAACCTTCGATTCTTCTCCTGAACTTCTTTGAGTTGTATGTCTGCATCTTTGAAAAATTTAGCCCAATTCTCTCTAGGTCCTTGCTCTATCTCTGGGGTTGACTCTAGTGAATATTCACTCAACTGAACTATGGCTTCCAATGCTTCCTTTTCAAGAGGGGAGACTTTAAATATTGATAACCTAGCTCTAGTTTTTACAATGTAAGTGCTTGGAAGAGAATCCTTTACTAAAACAAGCTTTCTCCTGGATGACCTTCTAAGGGCTGGTGTATCAACTCTAGCTTGTATAGTTGGAGGATTATCTTCAATTTCAATAGGAGGGAGATCCACAAGAGGCTCTGTTTGATCTTCAACAACTACTTATTTGGCCTTTCCTTTCCTCTTATCTCTTTCTCAGAATTGGACAGGTAAGGTTCTTTGAGGAATAGGATCTTGAGGGGTATGTGGTGTTTCAGATGCAAAGGGAACAGTGGAAGCAGAATGTTGTGCTACTTCAAGTGTAGGAGCAGAAGGGGCAGAATCTTGTGCTACTTCAAATGAGGGAGAAGAGGGGGCATAAGACTGTGGTATTTCAGATGATGGGACAGAGGAAGCAATAAGCGATGTTGAAGTATTCTTCTTAGGGGTTTTGAGTTTTGAAGGATAAGGAGGCAAATCAATTTGATAATTTGATACAAATAAGAAAGTAGGCCAATCCTTCCCTTCTTTTTTCAACTGTTCAAGGACTATGAGATTTATTAAGTCATGGTGGAAAATGGACTTTTGAAGCTTATCAGGTTTTCTTTGTGCTAATGAAATCATCCTTTGCAAGCTCATGAAAAGAAAATAGGGTAAGTCTATCTCTTTCTTACCAGTGAAATGGAGAAGAAGCTTGAAATGGTATTGCAAAACCCAGTTGTATATTCCTTCAGATGTGAAGAATCTTTGAATGATGAAGAGTATTTTGTCATATTCCTCTATCAGCCACTTCCTTGGCACACCCTTCACTAAATCAACTCCTCTATGCTCAGGCCTAAGAATATCTTGACACTAGTCCTCCTTTTCTAGTTTCTTTGTTTTTAACCATAGTTCCCATGTCCTAGAGATCTCGGTTACTTATGCAATCAGATCCACTATCACATGGATTTCCAAGGGACCAACCTTTGTCTTTCCATTCTTGTAGTTCTGCAAAAAATATCTAGAAACCTCCAAGTGATGTCCTTCAAGTTTATCACAGAATCTCCAACACCCCATGCGCTTGAATGAGTCCACGTGGTTAGGATTTTGCTCGATCAGTGTGGTCTCAGTGGGCTTGAATCTAACCATTGAGCCTGACCTCTTCCTGGGGATGGGATCTTCTCTTGGAGCCATAATATGTAGAGCGCATGTTGTAAACACTTCTGCACAGAGAGAATTAGAAGAAAAATCTAAAACAAACATCCTTGCTTGCTTGAGAAAACCTTGATAACCTTCCTTTTGCTGGTGAGATGCAACTGTAGAAATGGCCTTAGGTTTTTTATGATGATCTCAGAACTCCGAAAACACCTTCTTGATATAGCTTTTACCTTGGAACTTTTCAAAATTCAAAACAAGGTTTTCCCCCCGAGTTGGTAGCACGCCCTATGTAAAAATAATGATTTGCACTGACAACAATGGCTGAGTTGGTAGCGCTTTCAGTACAAAAGTACCCAGATGTGCTACGAACTCGTAATTATGAAAAATAATGATAGACAAAAAGTCAAATCGTGATTTGAAAGACAAATGATGACTCATTATGGACAAAAAACGACTTACATGACCCATGACTCACCTTTAGGAAACAAATGACTTATCTTTTGACCAGTATAACCTAAGACAATGACCATGATAATCACTTAATCATCTATCAACCTCATGTGACATGACTCAAAATTGATGACTAGACTCAATGAAGGGCACACTTTATTGAATAACTCAAAAGACTAAAAACTCAAATAATCAACTAAGACATAAATAAAAATGAATTTTTATTGGGAGATAACACAAGGTACAAGTCAATTTTGATATCCCTTTATTTGAAGGCTAGATAGATGCAGATGCTCTAGAAAAATGGTTGAATTTGCTAGAAGGTTATTACTCTGTCCAAAAAATTTCCAACAGTGAAAAGATCACCTTTGTGCTCCTTAAATCCCTTCCCCATGTCAGAGCTTGGTGGGAAGGTTAATGGGAGAGGTACATCGTGGATGAATCTACACTATTTGGGAGAGAACCCACTTGGGCAACCTTTGTATATGCCCTAAAGGAGTAGTTCTACTCTGTCGGAAACTATGATGACCAAAACATGAGATGGACAACTCTGCGTCAGAAAAGAGACCAGACGATGCTGAAGTACACTAACATATTTCATACCTTGCGCTCAAAGTTGGGTATCAAAGACTCCAAGCGACACCTGGTTTTTAAGTTTCGTAGTTGTCTACACAGGTACATCCAAACAAAGAAGGATTTCTTGGACATATCCTCACCGGGATTTGCTTATCGATATGCAGTCAAAATTGAGTAGAAATTCAAGCAGCAGAGTAAGTGGGAGAAGCATGTACAAAGAAAGGAAGGTCAACCTCAAGAGAGACAGTCTCAGATGCAGGAAAAGAAGGGTAACAAGAAGTCTAAGAAAGACACTAAAAATTGGAGTTCCACAACATCCCTTGGCACAACACTGATGAATGTCTCTTAATACAGTCATTGGTGGCTAAGCTCAAAGACAAAGAGTTGAACCCCGACTTGGACCCTGATTCAGAAAATAATAAAAGAATACAAATCATTGATGCAGAACCCACTGTTACTGTCGCAACTGCAACAATCCAACCAGAGGAGGGGGAGCGACTCTTCCATTCACAGATGTGGGTGAAGGGGACCCCACTGCATTTTATTGTTGATAGCGGAAGACAAAAGAACATCATCTCAGCAGAGGTTGTCAAGCAGTTGGATTTTCCAACAACACCAAACCCGCAGCCATACAACATCGGGTGGCTTCGTCAAGGTTAATATCTTTGTGTCAACCAGCAATGTCACATTTCCTACGGCATCAAGCCCTTCAAGGATGAGGTATTGTGTGATGTTTCCCCACTGGAAGTCTGTGATGTTCTATTAGGCCAACCATATATGTGGAGGGATCATGTTATTTATGAGTCTCGACCCCATAACATGATTGTTACTCTAGGGGGACGGCTATACATGATACCAGAGGTAGTTTTGACTATTGTCCTGCCAAAACAATGCCACAAAGTAATATCTCATACTGCAAAGTTTAGCCTCTTCACAATCCGATGAGAAGGTGAACAGAAGGACATTGCAACCATTGCAGCCTCAACCCAAGACCTTTCTATCCAGCAGAAGCAGATCAACAAGATTGTAGAAAATCCCCAAGATGTTCTTGTTGCACCTACAGGAGTGCCTCCACATTGCCCAGTCAAGCAAGGTTATAACAAAACCCTTCATACTCTTCCTGTTGCATCTTCACTAATAGAGTCCTCCCACACTTAGGTAGATAATGTCATTATATTGGTTGAACAGATCCAACCCCTCCAACAACAGGTTCAGGAAAACTTCTTCAACAAGGAAAGCAACACACCAAGCTTCAGATTTAGCAAAAGTATCCCCATCTCCCATGGGAACTTGACGCAATGGTGACCATTGCTTCCTAAGGGGGGAGGAATGATCTAGATGGATTTTGGTGGCCATCCACCTTTTCCATTGAATCACCATTTTGAGCTTGTGGTTTTGATAAACCATAACATTCACCCTTTTGATGGGGAATGGAATGTAATGTCATCATCATTTGTTAATTACATACATCATGCAATGGTCTTATGTACATGCCTACAACTTAGCGTTAATGGACTAGATCCCATTTGAAATCTGCAGTTAAGTGCGCTCGGGTTAGAGTAGTATTGGGATGGGTGACCACCCGAGAAGTCCTAGTATTTTACATGCCTATGGCATTTTATAAACTTAGTCCAATTTATCCCACATGCATCATGGGAATTATTCTCATCTCACTCTCTCATATATAATTGAGGTGAAGGAGGCCCTTTAAGCATGCAATGGAGTGTGATGTAAAGTTTCTTGTGAATGAAGCGTAGCCAACATCTCTTTCTTTTTAGAGATAAGTTACCACGTTTTTCCCGTTTGTGTTCTATAGTGTTTTTCTATCTTATTCGGTAATAGAAGTTGGGTTTCACTGTATTTTTGTGTTCTCTTGTATTTTTTTTTGTATTTCGTTGTTATATATCGATTATATTTCTGCCTTCATGTCATTCTCAAAATAATCTAGATCATTTGTGCCCATAGAATCAACATAAAATACTAAAAGTGTCTGGAGACTCTACTCATCTCCCTGCACCACATTGTGCTTAGCATAGCACATGAATGCTCTCGCCACTCATCATAGCAAATGATTGAGACCTTCAGGTACCCCAACTATATGTCTTTTAAGATGTAAGGGTACATATCGTATCCTCATGGAAGGAATTCCCATGGTCAAACCATGGAGGTTCCTCTCCACCTCTCGGAATCCTCCTACTCCGATGTCAATCTTTTTCGATGCATGAACATCTCCATGACATCCTAGTGTTGGCATCTCTAAAAGTGTGATGTGCCTCTGTCTACATGATGAAAACAAATGACTTAAATCCCTCGTCATACAACAAAAAACATAAATGTATCTGTGTGTGTGTGTGTGTGTGTGTGTGTGTGTGTAGTGTTACAAGGTTATGATCCTTCATGCCTGATGCATCCCACAGTGTATCCTAGGGAAGAACTAAATCTTCATTTCCCCTAAATTCAACCCCAACATACGGGAAATCCTCTATAACCACAAGCTGCCTCCTCCACCATGCAAAGAAGTCGACAGTAAATCGAAAGGCGTTGAGGGTTCATTTTCCAACCTAGGTGAAATACTCATCCACCACTCCATATGGGCCTCAGTAGCGGGGCATACTATCAATGAAACCTGTGGTTACATCTATGGAACTCGCTCTAGGAAAAATGAAACTAAGAAGGATTCGTACCCAAATTGCTTTTGTATGCCTATTCGACACTTAGAGATATGCTATTTAATATTCCTTAAAAACCTTGTGTTAACGTCAAGAGACTAGAGAGTCTCCAACATCAACATTTTCGACCTCTCGCGGGGCTAGGTGAGAAGAGACAGGAATGTCACCCTAGGCTTAAAGCGTCGAACAAGAATGTGCATTGAACTCTAGGCCAATTTTCCCCTAACCTATAGTCTAAGCATGAATTTCTTTGCCTTGTAATTCAACTTTTTAACAATATTTAATTTTTATGCGATTTTATAGTTTATTATTTCTATGTGGAGTTTATACATTTCGAGTGACAAAATTAAAATTAATAAAGGAAATGCAAATAATAAAAATATAAGGCAATGCTTTTGTTTTTATTTTAGCAAGAAAGTAACTTAAAGCAAGTTAATTCAAAATTATAGAAGGTTAATAAACTATGTTAGTTTTAAAGTAATTTAATTAAAGAAAAAGTTTATTACATAACATTAATTTGAAGAATATAGAAAAATAACATTTTAATGATATACCATTTTTATATTTTCATTTAGAAGTTAGGATGTAACTAAAACATAATAAAATCAAAAAAGTAAGAAGCAAAAAGGTTTATACACATTAAACTAGTTAATGAGTAAAACAAATATACATGACCTTTTACAAAATAAACATGTTATGTTTGTATTTTTATAACTTTATCTAATTTTATTTTATTTTTATTCTGAATTTAAAGTGTTAAATTAATCAGGATGAGGAAAACTGAGGACTTTAAAGAAAAATCAAAGAGATATTCCAGAGTGAGAAAGAATTTGATTTTCATTAAAAAGGCTTCCCATACAATTTCATAAATCTTCAAAATCTACAAGTCTTTGCGTAGACTAGGGCCAAGTACATGGTCTTTAGCCCCTCCAGACACGATGTACAATAGAAAGACCAAGCGTGAAAAAGAAAAAGAAATCTGAGCCAAGAAGGAATGGAGCAATGGTGGTGAATCACAAGGAGAAAACCTGCATATAGAAATTGATTAGCGTCAAATAAAATCGAGCTTTAATACAACAAACTAATAAGTAAATGTTTACCTTATGAAGGCCCGCAAGCTCATCCTCGCTTTATCCTTATTGTTGCTTCGCAAGACCCCCTGCTGCCAACGATTTCGTCAATCTTTGTTGAAGATGTAAAAGAAGAAAAGAATGAAACAGTCCTCACAACACTCCAAGCACACTTCTTTGAGTTTTCTGCCAGAGCTCTCTCTCAAAATTTTCTCTCAATTTATCTCCTTCAGAAAACTTATGTCTTCATCTAAACTCTCCTTCTGAATGGCTACGCGCTGCTTTCTTTTATCTCCTTGGGTAAACGGTTCTTTTAGTTAAACAATTTTATAACTGAGTTTTGAATGTCCAAGAAAGTTCTTAATATATCATTAAACTAATTTTAGTTATCCCTGTATCATTCTTTTGTGTTTTCTTAAATAGCATTTATAATTCTTTTCCATCGGATTTTTTACATGATCAGATATTCCAATTTGTTAATCGCTGAATTTCACAACATAAATTGAAAACATTTCCAAAATGTGACTTTTTACGCTCCTTGGTTGTTAGTGTCTTCACGGGCTTTAGAAGATAATTCAAGTTATTTCGGTGAAGAAGATTCAACATATTGTAACTCTATCTGCAGCTTGAAGCCTCGCCTCTGCCCAATCTAGCTCAGTTGTCTGGAAAACTTTAATAGCTTGCAGGGAACGAAACAAGTATTTCTCCTTTTGAGCTTTTGGAGGTTTGTGATGAAGTTCACGTAACATTTTAGGAGCTTCTGATAGCTCACACGAACCTTCACTGGATATGTGTGAGAACAGTGTTCCTTGTACCAATCAGAAACAAGAGGAATATCTTATTCTCGTCGCATACGACCTGATCGGACATTGAATGGTCGTGGAGAAAACAATAATGAAATACCTGCAGTTGTTATATAGTATAGGAATTTGGCTTTCGTATACCGCTCAATTTCATGAGAATCATAGTCTCCCACCGAAGTTGCACATCAACCCAATATTTACTACTTGCCTTCTGATCAAAAACATCCTTAGACGCTACCACAAGGTTTGCTTGCACATTGGCCATTTATATGCTGGCAGAGATTAATTACGACACCTCTGTGTACTTTCTGCCATAGAAGAATGCCTCCCACTCCTCCAAGGGCCTAAATAACATATGTTCAATAACTATTTAGATTCCACAGCTTTCCATCATGCCACTGATGAGTCCACCAAAACGGATTTTGTTTCAAAACCTGATACTGTTTGAAGTCTATTTGTACCCTCCAACCTTTGTCATAAGCCAGTGTGTGTCTATATTTTTTGAAAAAAGAGTATTAACGCGAGGAATACCTGTGTCCCATAAATCCTCAAGATCCTCACAGCACTCCAGATCGTGCAGTTGAAAGATCTATATCCTTGGGATCTGATACCACTTCATCCTCATCAACCTCAGGCATAATCGCAATTGTAGCAGTAGATGTATGAACACGACCTTGTGACTCTGTTTGAGGAACACGGTGAACTCCAGATTCATATTTCAGCTTACTGTACGCACATTCGCCTCTTATTTCCATGACATACAAATATTACTGAAAGGAGCTTTCTGTATCCCATCAAAGTTACCTGCAATTTTGATATTCTCACCAACAATGTCCTTAAAGATTATCCTTTCTACAACAAGGAGAGCATCAGGATCATAGCGATCATCAGGATGGTTGCCATAGAACCCAGTAAAACTAATGGCATACTTCACATTGTTCATGGTCACATTGGATATAAATATGTCCTTTACATAACCTCCTCTGCCAGCAGACGTCTTTACACTGATAGTTGTTTCTAAGGTTGATTACAAGAATATATGTGATCCCTCCAGACATTTCAATAACCAATGCAAGTCATGAACTTGTGTTGCTTTGACTGATTATATGGAGGATAATAATGTTGGAACTAGTATGGCCAAAAGCAATACCATACTCATCCCAACCACTCTTTATATAAATTGCATCATAATCGGTGCTAATGTAACAATCTTCAATGCAGACAGTAGTGCAGAAATCTGGATCAATTCCACTGGTATTAGGTGAGTCAGATGGTGCAAGAATCGTAATGTTTTGGATTCGCACATTGATGTTTTACAATGGATGAATGTCCCAAAATGGTGAATTCAGAAATGTCAAATTTGCGATCACAATGTTAGTCAAGCTTCTCAACTCCATAAGGTGAGGCCAAGTGAAATTAACTGTACGGTTATGAAACCAATCCCACCAAATGGTACCCTGACCATGAATAGTTCCATTATCCCCTTTTTAATAAATTGGAGACCAGCATCTTGATTAAAATAATAATAATAAAGATGTCATGTGAAAGGAATGATATATTTTGCTTTTAGGGATAAAGTTAAGGTCATAACATGCAATGGCATGGGATTTTTTTATGAAAACAAAGCTATAGTTGTATAAAGAGGCATGAGTGCCATCTTTGGAAAGTGGATGATGTAGCAATAAGGAAGTAAAATATTTGATAGATATATTATATGAATTTAGTTGGCTTCAAAACTTTATCCATGTATATGATAACAAAGAGTTTTGTATGTGGCTTTAAAACATATGGTGTTATTGTGCAAAATATGAGAGTGTAATTAATGATAGGAATGGGAGAAGGGGCACGTTTAGTAAAAGGTTAAGAGACACGATAATTTTGACATGAATCCCGCCCTGACAATCTGTAATGAAATTGCTTCCATTTGAATGATCATGTAACTTTCCTTGAATGTGTAGTGGTAATTCAGCGGAAGTGCGTACAACTTGTGCCAGCAATTCTAGAATGAGGGGAGAGCCTGGCAATGCTTTGTCAGCTAAGTACAGTTGACAAAAAATATCGTCAACACCCTGCACTCTAGTTAAAAATCCTGGGCTCTAAGCATTGAATAGCATATGATATCTGGGACTTGGAAGCAAGGTGGGAATTATTACTTCCTGTCAGTTTTGTGATATCGAAGAGAATGGATCGAAGAGATAAGTCCATCACATATTTAATGACAATCCTCCCTCCTACCAATTGTGACCTTGGTACACAATACTGGGAAACATATGCATTTTTCGGTTGTGGAGTACATCGATGTCTAGACAAAAGAATAGGTGCTCCTCTCCTCGAGAGCCCCGTCAAGAAATACATGTCATCCATATCAATCTCAAGCATGTGTGATCCAATCTGAAATGCTTGCTCATCATTATCCCATAACCCGATCAAATACTCGAGTAAAAGAACTGTCTTTCTCATATTTTGTACCTTGAAGTATTTTAGCAAGCCACAGTTTCGTAGAGATGCCCTTGCTTGAGGGTCTTGTAAGGCAGCCATGTCATCGAATTCATGTTCTCGTTCCTTCCATTCAATCATGATTGGCTATGTGAAAACCTGCAAATTCATGAAAGAATCACATTAGCTAAGTTTTCAAAGAAAAGAATTCCCTTTTTATAGCCTAAAAAAAAAAATTAAAATTAATTTTTGCACCTAGCGCTCCTTAGAAGGCAAGAACAGAGTGCTAGCGCTTCCCAAAGGCACATACCATGGCATTGAAATCTCGATCGACGCTCCCCTCGATTACTGAAGGGAGTGTCGATCCTGTTCGACACTCTAGAGATTTCCAAAGAGCCCAAACTCATAAATTAAAGGTTGAAAATAGATTAAACAACATGTAAATGAATGAGAAAGGTCAAAGAACCAACCTGATCCAGACGGATTCACAAATGGTCGCTTGCAGCTCTCGCAATCAATGCCCGAAAATCACTCCAAAAAAGGGAAAAACTCAAAATAAAAAGGAGAATAGTAAAACAAAAGGTGAGAATGACTTTTTGCCCTGATTGATTTTTAATATGTCCAAATTTAGTCATTTTCACCCCCTTTTCACATTTTATAAAGTTTATTTTTCATTTTTTTGTCATTTTTAAAGGAGCTGCTAATATTTTTTGCCCATAACAACTTGATTATGCAGTAATTTAAGAAGCATGTATTTTTTGATGACCTTGTGACGCTATTGAGCAAAATTCATCATATTTCGCACTCATTAAAATATGAAGAGACATCTGTTTAGCGGTAGGTTATCATTTTTCGGTCCCAACAGAATAACTATGAAAAAGGAACACTCTAGTCAGTATCGACTAGAAGAGTTCTTTGTCATATCGTTTCATACTTTTTTGGACCTTGGAGACTAAAATCATGAGAAAGGAGAACCCCATAGTGTTCTTTAAGTTATTTTCAAACTCCCAAAACATGAAAAACAATCGAGTTTTCCTTCTATGGACTCACAAAATTACACACGGGAGGGCCCATCTGGGGGCGAACGCTTACTTCTTCCAATTCGTTAAATAAAGGAAGAGGAACTTACCGAAGGTGGGTTATATTGAGTGTTGGCGTTTGGAGGTCACTCCTGGATTGCTAGCAGGAGCAGAGCCCGAAGCCCATCAGTTATATGTCACGATTTGTTTAAAGGGTGATCAAATGGAGGAAAACTCAGAACAGCATCGTGTCAACTCAGAAACCAGACCAGGCATGCATGAAAGAGTGAGGTCCTGATAAACTCCAAACAGTGAGTCGTAGTAAAAGGGTGAGTAGGTGGAAGACTTATACAAGAAAGGTGCAAAGGTCTATCACAGACATCCAGTATGTAACAGACTAAAGAAGAAAGCATTCGAACATAAAATCCTTTTACATTCAAACCCAAATACCAGAGATCACAACAATGCCACAACAAATCCTTTATCGCAACAAGATTGTTAAGTCCACGTGAATCCTTCAACTGTGAACCCTCCAGCAGAAGATGAAACAAAGATGGAAAAGAAAGGAGAAACTGTTTGTTATAAACCAAGAAGTCTCAGACACAGAGGCATAACCAGGGAGCCAGAGTATTTGCTGAAACTTTACAGTCGAGAGCTTAGCTCTACCATCGATAGATACAAAAATGGAAAAATGCCTACATATACTCAGAACAACAACAGCAGCGGAACCAAGAAAATGCAATAAAAGCTTTGCGTCTGCATGGCTTCTGACACTCTGCAGCCGCAATCTCTGAATAACCGTGCAACTTATGGCAGACGCAATTGATCTTCTGACAGTTACATCGGCGAATCGACGTGCCTTTAATTCAATGCAGGACGTCCCCATTATGGCGGAGACGATGTCTAACCACCCTCAACCGCTTCAATAACTGCTTCTTGGGATTGAGAACGGCCAGGCCAACTCAGCATCTCGGGATAGGGAAGACTTCTCGCGCTGCCACCTGGAACAACTGAATAGCTTGAAGGACGGACATGAGGGCCAGCACGGAGGACATGGTGTATGATTGGAGTGATGGCATCGGGGAAGCGCGTGGAAGGAGTGGCGAGAAGTGAGAGTGATGACAGAGAGGGGTGACAAAGGATGATCCATGGCGGGAGACACCCGGGTAGATGGGGAGAAGACAGGAGAAACGAACTCATCTTCGGGTGAGAGACTGATGTGGAAAGGAACGAGATGCGTGGCAGGTAATGAGTGGATGGTGGGAAGAAGGGAAAACCACGTGGACCAAAGAGGAGAGGTGAATGGGTGACACACAGAAGCAGGGGAGAGGCGGAAGGAAGAATGAAATGACAGGAGGAGGGCCCACACTGGTTAAGCACGGGCCAGCTGAGAGGGGCAGGGCTGCACGAGCACCGTTGATCTGGGCGCCACGATCGTGGCCGTCGGGAAGCTGCACATGGGATTCCGGACCCCCCCCTCCGCTTAAAGGTAGAAAGGCGGGGGGGGGTCCGGAATGGTCTTCATCGCCGTTGATCTGGGCACGTCGATCTGAGCCGTCAGAGAG
>ML782790.1:317063-327762 GCA_009831015.1 Picea engelmannii
TTAAAGGTAGAAAGGCAAGGAGGGTCCGGAATCCAACGCGCGCCATTGATCCGGGCGCGCGAATCTGGACCGCTCGGACTTGCTCGCTGCTTATCAGGGGCGCATTATCGCCCAAAACTTAGGACAAATGGGTTTTAACCCCTTCTTTTGATATCTAATCCCCTTAACCAGAAAAATCGCTAACATTGAGCATGTGTTATCCTCCTCGAGCTCGTTAAATAAAAAATAGGTACTCATCTATCTGGATGGGAGAAAAAAATGAAGGAAGTGGGTCAAGTTTCTTGAAAACTTTTCAGGGAGCTCTTGTAGTCTCCCTTGAACACGGAACTTGTTTTCACTTTTACCGTAGACTTGGATAATCCATTAAGCCTCCACATTGAACCAATCCTATGCATATTTCTACTCCTTTGACCCATCCAAATAATGCCTCGGCACTCGTTGCATTATGTTTTGGTCCACTTTGAGTTTATGATGCCAAGTCTTACATCATGCCTTAGTGTTCATGGGAATTTTCTGCCTCAAAAGTCAACCATTCACAAAGTTACCAGTTCCCATACCCGTGTCAGTCCATTTTCATCTACTATATCTTATCACCTTCCTATGACAAGTTTTGTGTAGACTAATGGGGAATACATCAGTTCCCTCCTTCGACGAGTCTTTTCTTGTCGACTTCAACAAATTCTCTGGGAAATAAACTTAGGAACACATCAATACCTTGGGACCTACATGCCTCAATGGAAGGCCTCCTCACATTGGGCAATGGGTATTCATCAATGACCCCTGATCGATTGATTCCACGAATGGTCGACTTCAACTCATTTTTCACATTAGCTGGATTGTACTTTAAAAGTACCTTGAAAATCATCGACATCAATGGTGATTTATCTCGCACTTGTTAACGGTATACCTCAATGACTGGTAATCAAGTGGTTTATGTCATGTTTAACATAAAATCATCTATTCACATGGACAAAATCGTATTGTTATAAGGATCAGGATGAAGACCCTGGGTTGAGAAGTCATCTACATATATACTTTACCCACATTGTGATGGCAACTATCCGACTGATATACTTGTTTTAACATAAATCCACTTTGTATTGGTATGTGGCTATGTTCTTATCACATCATAGATCCACTGTGTATTATTTTGTGGCTACGATCAAGTGAGGTCATAGAGAGATGGATCCACATTGTATCCCTAATGGCCATCTCTTTAGTCAATATTATTATGGATCCACAATGTATTTATTGGCAGCCAAACTTTGAGTCACTTATAGTCTGAACATAGGTATGCATGCCTCCGGAATGGAACACATATTAACATTGTTTGATGGTTGTCTGCAGCTTATATTAGGTTCCCCAATTCCATACCCTTTCTTCGAAGAATCTACAAAGTGTTTTGGCCATCAGCATTCATTTTATGACTTCACACTTTGGGGGGCAATATGTTACACATCAAAATTCCTCACTTCAACAGTGTCTCATTTTCATTATCGTAAGTGTCATAAGTGTCACACTTTTGTCTTAAGTGTCGTAAGCATCGCAGTCTCTTTCCCTAAGTGTCGCATCATGAATGACACCATGAAATCACTTGCTACAACCCTTAAAACATGTTAGAAGAAGAATCCCCATCATCTAACAGTCGGAACAAATGTTTTTTCTAGGGAATGTTCATCTTGGTAACTTTTTGGAAGATCGACGCTCCTCTTCTCATACACAGGGAGCACTAGTGCTCCTTGTCCATCTAAAGGGGATCGTTGTAGTGCTATGTTGCCCATTCTAAGGGAGCATTGAGTTGGTTGAGAAAATCTTGGAAGAAATATCATTTTCTTCTAAAGACAGCTATGGATGGATCGAGTTGGTTTGGCTCAAATCTAACTCCAAATATACCCAAGGAAATTGAGCCTCCCAAAGCCTATAAATAGAGGCATTCCCATGGTAAACAGAAAAAGAGGAGAAAATCAACAAAGCATTATTATTTTGATTGTGGATCTTTTGAACAAGGGTTGGACGAGGAGGACTTGGAGAGGTTGTTGCAACATCACTGAAGATTGTAAGTTTCTTCTTGAAGTTCTCCTCTAATATACTTGGCCTTTTTCCTTCAAGTATATGGTTTCATGTGCTTGTTTATGTTTAATTTGATTTACATAGATGAATTTTCTTTGCCTGATCCATTAGGGTAGAAGGAAGTCGCTTGTTTTTTGTTGTTCATTGTAGGTATTGATTTGAGTCAGGAATTGGATCAAGCTTGTGGATAGGAGTAGCTAGGACAAATGTCGTAAACAAAGTACATCCTACTTTACCTTATCCTCTCTTTTTTTATGAGCAAAATGAATTTATAGAAATGGTAGTGTCCAAATGATTGTTTTTGCCTTGTTATAAGGGTCAGTAGTCCAAGGGAAATTTCACATGTCCGCAGGGGAATATTTCTGTAACAGGGAGATGTACACTTTATAAGATGATTAATGGAAGGGTTCGCGATTCATTCGGTTGGTACAACTATGCCATTGATTGCTATCAAAACTTATATTCTATCATTTAAAATCTTGCATTGTGACACCATAATCAATATGTAAGGTTGCTTAACATTTTAAACTATAAATTAATATTTTGCAAGATCAACATTTTTGGAATTAATACAACATTTGGTTATGCAATTATGCACTTTTCTTCTAAGGGTCGAGAATCCCAATATAAATAAGAGTCATCCCTTTAGAAAAAAATTGCATAAATTTAATTGTCACATGCTTTCAAGAAAGACCTCCAAACAAAGTCGATAAATAGTCTATTCATTTAGTCCATGAACCATTTCCAAACATTTGAAATGTAAAGGAAACTTTTGGAATTCCAGTGTTCCAGAAACCACAGTTCCTTTCATATGTTCAGTACACAAACATACAAAAAGGTCCTTCAGTGGTTTAATAAATAAGGAATACAATTGAAAAGATTGTAAATACTAGGTAGTGATTGGGAACTAGTTTGACCATCTTGATAGGGCATGTGATGAAGACCATACATTCAACAAGGTTTCAGATAATTCTAACTATCTCACATCAATAACCCAACATAACATAAGGGCTTAAAATTGGAGCATTGGACCCAATCCTAAATTTGAAGCAATAAGCATACCCAACAATATGTAAGAACATAAACTGATCATGAACCCACAGTTTGAAGCAAAAATCATACCCAACAATATATAGAGAGTGAAGTTGAGGATAAGCTAATGCATTATATATAAAAGATTCCACTAATTTCACCACATAATTCACAATCCTTGTCTTGATTATCAAGACTTTATGGTTAGATTTGATGTTGTGATGAGTCATCATGTGCACTGTTGGACACTATGTCACCCTTGCACAGCAAGTCTGCTACGCAATAATAACCTACAGCAAAAGTGCAACAGATTGCGCCGCAAACAGAGAAAATAGGAGTTAAATATGACATCATATATCCCTGATAAAAAACTATTTTTCAAAATGGAGAGAGGTTTTTGTTCATGAACCTGTTCTTAAGAAAAACCTCTCTCAGGTTTCTAAAAATACTCTCAAATCTCTTGGGATATATGCCCAAAGATTATGACAAAAACAAAATCTGAAAAAATGGGTTGTAAAAATTCATTCGAATCTACCAAAATATGACACGTTTTTGCAAATTTGAGAGAGGTTTTTATTATTTGGTTTTTCCTCGACAAAAACCTCTCGGGATTTTCAAAATTCCTCTCCAGTTGGTCAGAAAGTGATCTTGAAGTTGAACACTAAACCAGTCATTTGCGCAGCGTGCCCTGTATCTTGTGCATAGTAAAACCCTCTGTGCGGCAAAACCATTTGCGCAAAAAAATTCTCTGCGTGGAAAAATCCTCTGCGCGACAAAATCCCTGCAAGGAAAAACCCTCTGGGTGGAAAAATCCTCTACGCGAAAAAAATCTTGTGTAGCAAAACCCTTTGCGCGGTAAAACCCTTTGTGCAGAAAATCCTTTTTGCAACAAAATCCTTTGCGTGAAAAATCCTCTGTGTCGTGAAATCCTCTGCGCAACACGCAACAAATGAAAGTAGCAAAAGCCTTTGCACAACGAGTATGCTTTTGAAGTTTGCAACGATACCAATGACATGGAGTGTCATGATTGTTCCTTCTCTAACCTCATGAAAGGTGATGATGACCATAATACCTTTTGACGTGATATTCACCCTAACCTATGACTCATCTAGGAATGCCTTCATTTTCCCAAGATCATGTCATGACTTTGAAAACTTTGGACAAGCCTCTAACTCTAGCTATGGAAATCATGGTTCTAATAGTTGGCTCCAATGGGGATGTTCTCCTCCTAGTGAGGTAGAAAAGAACTCGTAGACCCTGTGCCTATCCATTGGGTTTCTCCCAAACTCAACTTTATAACTGTAACTTGCAACCTGCTGTCTTGCTGACCTAGAACCAATTACCCTGAAATCCAAACCTGAATTGTTCCGCCACAAATTTATTCTGCAACTGAACCAAACCCAAACTGAAAATTTATGAAAGAAATGCTTTCCATGTTGATCTTATTCACACCTACCTACCCTAACTGCTTGAAAAAAATTGTCAATCAAGTAATTTCAGATTTCCAATAAAGCCAATCAAGTATCTTCTCACATAAATTGACTGCTTGATTGTGCTTGAACAAAATTGACCCCGGAACATGTGATGATAAGGGTGTGTTATAATACTCTGTTTCGCACAGTGGAGACATGGTTGTGAATTTAAATTGAAGAATCCTTCCATATATTCATCTATAGGGTCATAAAAATCATGGATGTTTCGTTGATTCCCAAAGCAGACTACAATCTGGTTATCATGCATGGATTGTTCATGTGCATCTTCTACTTGCACATATTGCTTCAGGTGTGGATTGTCAAACTCATTTCCAGACACAAAACATTTCTCAATATTGACATCTAAAGGCAGTTCAAAAGGATCTTCAAAAGACAAGCTTTGATAGTGAAATTCTTGGGGTTGAATTTGACCCTCTAAGGCCTCAAGATCATTCTCAAGTTTTTCAACAAACTATTCTAAGAAACTGACCTTATCTTTAGAAGAACATTTACATGACTTCAAATACATGGGTAAAAAATTTGAGAAAGCCTCTTTGATTTGATCATCATCAAACATGTCAAAATATTCTTTAAAACCCTCAACAGAAACATGATTTGCTACTAACTCTGGTTTTTCCATCCATGTTTCCAAGAAGACAATCCAAAAATCTATTATAGATCTAATAGACCTAACAGACAAACCTTCAGCCCAAAATTTACACTTTCCTTGGAACGAATCATAAAACAGTCTAAGGAAAACATCTTCATGTTTGACGCTAAGAAGCTCAGTGAAGTCGCAAAAAAATGATATATGCTTCAAAGTCAAACTTAGATTATCTCCACTAAATTTAGGACCACTTCTTAAAAAATATTCATCCTTGGGTAAAGGATTCGGTAAACCATGAATATGTGAAAAGTAGAAACATGCATATCTTGAAACAATTGTAGCAGCATTTGAGTTCTTCATCAAATCCAGTGGAGTCACTAGTACCTTCTTCAAGCTTTAAAACCTTCGGACAGTGGTGTCGCCATTGATACTCTGACATCTGTATACAACTGAAAATGGAGTCACCAAGTGGATGATTTACAACCTCTTTGTGTATGATTGTTCTCCACCATCAACAATTAGATATGAACTTTATCGTTTATCCCAGGGAAAATGCAACTTTCGGTCCCCGACAACGACGCCAAAATGTTAACACTTGGAAATTTCTTTGGGTTGTATCAAAGAAAACCCCAAGGTATGTGGTTCAACCAACTTTAGATTGTATTATGACCTATACAACCAAAGAGGGCTCTCTGATATGTCTAATGACTGGTAATAACTCAAAGATTTCATCAATAAATGCACAGAGGTCAGATTCTGCAGTAGGACAAGTTTATTTTTTGTTTTAAAAGGGTTGGTAGGACAAACAAGGAAAAGGTACCATTGTGCAATGGAGTCAAGGCATGAATTTCAATGTTTTTACAATTAACGGCAGGTTGGTTTCTTTCTGCAGATCTGAGGCAAAATAGGTGCTATGCTCAGCAAATAAATGATATGAAATGAGAGATGGAAAGGAGAAGAAATCCCACTACACTACAAGCATCAATCAGTGTATGAATCTCCAGTGTAGCTTTAGAAGAAAGGACACAAAGATTAATTACTAAACAGAGCATCAAATGAAGATGAATTATGTAAAAGTAACCATTAACACATAACAAGCATCATCGGTGTGAAAGGAGCATCAAACATGGATGAATTCCTACCACTTACTCTCAGACAATGTTAGTAGAAAATCATAATCGTGGAAATGATATACAAGAAACACATACTGAACATAAACATTGTGATGAATCTCAAATCTCAGAAAGAGGAAACTTTTGCATTAACTTCAAAGGAATAAACAAGTCTTGATCTGCAGTACAATAGTCCTCTTTTCCCAAAAAGAGTCCCCCTTTTTACATCAAAATGACCAACTTATATAGAAAAATGATGCCACACTTGATTGTTAGGGTCGAACTACTACCTCCTAGAATCATGGATCTGGTTTCTTTGAAAGAGAATAATAACTTCAATGGATTTACTAAAAATAGAAAACCCGACTTTGTCAAATCATAATCGTAACCGAAATATTCTTTACAATCATTGATCATGATCAAAATTCAACCATATGGTTGTGATGAGTCATTATGTTCATTGTTGGACACTCTGTCACCCTTGCACAAAAAGTCTTCTACGCAATAGTAACCTACAGCAAAAGCGCAACAGATTGCACAGCAAACAGAGAAAATAGGGGTTAAAGATAACATCATATCTCCCGAATAAAAAACTATTTTTCAAAACAGAGAGAGGTTTTTGTTAATGAACCTATTCTTGAGAAACGCCTCTCTCAGTTTTCTAAAAATCATCTCCAGTATCTTGGGATCTGTACCCAAAGATGATGATAAAAACAAAATATGAAAAAATGGGTTGTAAAGATTCATTCGAATCTACCAAAATATGAAAAATCTTGCAAATCTGAGAGAGGTTTTTATTATTTGGTTTTTCCTCGACAAAAACCTCTCTTGGATTTTCAAAATTCCTCTCCAGTTTGTCAGAAAGTAATCTTGAAGTTGACCACTAAACTAGTCATTTACGTAGCCTGCCTTGTAGCTTGTCCACAGTAAAACCCTCTGCGCGGAAAAACCCTCTGCACGACAAAATCATCTACGTTGAAAAATCCTCTATGTGACAAAATTCTTTGCATGACAAAATCCCCTAAGTGGCAAAACCCTTTGCATGGAAAAATCCTCTACGCGACAAAATCCTCTGCATGAAAAAATCCCTTGCGTGACAAAATCCTTTATGCAACAAAATCCCCTACGTGGAAAAAATCTCTACGCGGAAAAACCCTCTGCGCGGAAAAATCCTTTACGCAACAAAATCCTCTGCGTGAAAAAATACTTTGCATGATGAAATCCTCTACGCTGCATGCAGCAAATGAAAGCAACAAAATCCTTTGCGCGACGAACTTGCACAATGAGTATGCTTTTGAAGTTTGCAACGATACTAATGACATGGAGTGTCATGATTGTTACTTCTCTAACCTCATGAAAGGTGATGATGAACCATAATACCTTTTGACATGATATTTGTTGGATTACTGAGAGGGGGGGTGAATCAGTAATAGGGCAATCTAATCCTTTTTAACTATATAATGCAAGTATTATATCAATGTAGCATTATCATCCAATATTTGCAGAGTAAATAAATAATGAACAAATGAACAATCATACACATACACAGTACACCAGTGTTTTTATGTGGAAACCCAAAGCGGGAGAAAACCACAGAATTCTTTTTCTTATATGTATTGAAGAATTACATTCATTGGAAGCACCAACTTCCTTTGCTTTCCAGCTGCAACTGGAAGGAGGCTCCAACCCCCTAGGTTCTCAGGCTACAACCTGAGGGAAACTCCAACTCCCTAATTCTTTGGCTACAACCAGAAGGAGGCTACAACCCCCTATGTTCTCCTTCTACAACCGGAAGGTGGCTACAACCACATGTCATTGCCATGTCCAACTACCCTGACGTATAAGTAGAATGATGGAACAACTGTCACACTATCACTTTGAAATATATTGTTGTAAACTTGTACCAATAAACCTGCAACAAACAACTTGTACCAATAACCTGAACCATGTATCAATCATGCATCAACATGTACCTCAACGTGTAATCAACATGTACCATAAACAAGTGCATCAACCATTCACCAACCTGTACCAAAAAACCTGTAATCAAATTGTACCATAAACAAGTGCATCAACCATGCACCAACCTGTCCCTCAACCTGCAAACCTTCCTTAACTTTAACAACAAGAGACTAGCATTTTCATCAAACTTTACTTTAGTCTCACATGACTAGTTTTGGATTAGTCAACAACCCTAACTTAAAATAATCATAACTATGTACCTGTAATGAATAAATATATGAAAATAGTACACAATGTTCTTCAGTGTATTTTATGCAATTCCTCCAGGTGTCACTACTTGGAACCTCTCAGAAAATGAGTTATAGCAAAAATGGCATACCTTGTTGAATTTTGGCTTATTCTAGAGAGAGAACTTGTAGAGCATGCCCCGCACAGAATATTTGTTGTATGGATCTGAAAATTTTACATTGAATATAAAAGACTGTACTCTAACCATCACATTTCATCTTACTGAATTTGGATCTGTTATGAAGAAGTTATGACGTTTTTACCCAAAACGTATGTTTTAGACTAGTTTCAAGACTAGCCACAAACCCTATTTTCCACAAAGTGTAACTCTAAAAATACAATGACCCACAAGCTGAAATTTGTACCACGGCTACTTGGATATGTTTCCTCAATGGCCTCCAAATTTCATGGTCTAAATCATTCTAGAAAAAAAATTATTGCGAAAATGGTGAGATGACCTGTAAATAACATACCTTAGAAAACATCATCAAAAGAATTTATCCTCCCTTGAATTTTGGCCTTATTTACTTCACCTTCCCTATGAAATTTGTCTTATATATCCTTTGGTTACCTTAGTCACCTGTATATATTCAATATGCTCAAGTGTGATTAAAATGAGAGAGTCTTTCCTCTTATTTATATTTTCATGTAGCTTCCTCAAGGGGTTACATTTTAACCATCTTAACCCAGTTTCCTTATTTTAGGGCTAACCCACTTCTAATCACTTTCCATAATTATAAAGTTCTCCATTTAATTTATTATTTAAATAATCCTCTTTGACTTTGTCACTTCACTTTATTATTTAAATAATCATCTTTGACTTTGTCACTTCACTTTATTATTTAAATAATCCTCTTTGACTTTGTCACTTCACTTTATTATTTAAATAATCCTGTTTGAATTTGTCACTTCACTTTATTATTTAAATAATCCTTTTTGAATTTGTCACTTCACTTTATTATTTAAATAATTTCTTCTTTGCAAGCACTTTGACTTCTTTGACCTTTTGGGGTAGCGTCAAGCCAACATATGAGGCTCCTCCAAATTCGTAAGGCCATAACTCTCAAACCATGAGGAGTTATGTGACGTTCCACATACCACCAGAAATAGCATGACATGTAATATCCATATAGAATAGTCTTACCTACAAATATATCAAAACTCATACCATTATACATAAAACAAACTTGGGTCCATTACCCAAATCTTTGTGCTACTGGAATTCGCTATCGGACTTTCTTCAAGGGTTGACATCAATGAAAACCAACCCAATTAATCAACTGATGAACCATAATACCTTTTGACATGATATTCACCCTAACCTATGAAACATATAGGAATGCCTTGATTTTCCCAAGATCATGTCATGACTTTGAAAACTTTGGAAAAACCTCTAACTCTAGCTATGAAAATCATGGTGATAATAGACACTAACATGCATTGCTCATATTTATTCACACATGTAAATGAGAAGAGGGAAAAGGAAATCAGAGTGCACCTTTTTCAAAGTTTGTCCTCGCTGCTCCTTGTTGCTCCATCATTGGATCCAGTCCTAGCTCAATCACGATCTTCCTGCACTTAGAAAAAATGATCTTCCTCTTCTACTACTTGCACAAAGTTAGATGTAAGCAAATCTAACTAAATGAAACAAGCATAAAATTCATATGTAAATTAAATGAGACAGAAGTATGGGAATATGCCAAGCTTATATTCATGAGAAACAAAGGACAATACTTACAATCACCTTGATGTTGAGCAAGATTCCTCCAATGCTTCTCCTATCCAACCCCTTATTGTATGTTGACAAATGAACCAAAGGTTTGATATGCTTTAGACCTTAACTTCATCTAATCTCCTCCAACCTTGAGAGGGCTTGTTTATATAGAGGCTTGGGAGTCTTAACCAACTTAGAATATCAATGGAAGGTTGAGATATTTCCTTCATAAGTTAGGATTGATTACCCAAAAAGGAGAGACTCGAGCTTATGAGTCATCCCTCGATCATAACCACCAGAAGTATGTAGGAGCGGACCCATAGAATAAGGTGGGATTGGTAAAACCACCTTAACAGGACTGATGCTCCCTACAAACTTGACAGAAGGTGTCAGGGACTCTCCCTCCTAGTCTAGCAAGAGGCATCACCCTAGGGGTGACGCT
>ML782790.1:327812-351605 GCA_009831015.1 Picea engelmannii
ATACTTACAATCACCTTGATGTTGAGCAAGATTCCTCCAATGCTTCTCCTATCCAACCCCTTATTGTATGTTGACAAATGAACCAAAGGTTTGATATGCTTTAGACCTTAACTTCATCTAATCTCCTCCAACCTTGAGAGGGCCTGTTTATATAGAGGCTTGGGAGTCTTAACCAACTTAGAATATCAATGGAAGGTTGAGATCTTTCCTTCATAAGTTAGGATTGATTACCCAAAAAGGAGAGACTCGAGCTTATGAGTCATCCCTCGATCATAACCACCATAAGTATGTAGGAGCGGACCCATAGAATAAGGTGGGATTGGTAAAACCACCTTAACAGGACTGATGCTCCCTACAAACTTGACAGAAGGTGTCAGGGACTCTCCCTCCTAGTCTAGCAAGAGGCATCACCCTAGGGGTGACGCTCCCTAAGCCATGGTAGGGGGGCATCAGTACTCTAACTAAGCCAATCAATAAGGGGGAAGATAATGTGTTCAAACTTCAGAAAGTGGATTTTATTCTCTTTGATAGCTAAGGAACATCAAAAAATGTTTTACATGGTGTCGGGGATGTGAAACCAAGGTGTGACACTTAGATGTGACAATTTTGTGTGTAACACTTGCTCAGTGGAAGACATTCATGAAGAGACTAAGCCACTTGGACCTTCATAGGGGATTGAAATCCCATGGGATGGATGAAGAGCCCCACACATTGGAGGCCTAGGATGATGAATGTTACACCTTGAGGGACATCTCTAGCACTTGGATGAGACTTTAGATGATGAAGAAGGGGCGACGTCCCCTTCTTTTGCAGAGCTTAACATCACACTTTTGGGAGGACATTTGGCCCTTTTAGTACACTTGGTGGTATTGTGGGATTGAATCCCCAAGATCCCCACCTTCTTGTTTTATATGGGGATGATGTGGCACCTTCCTCGCATGATGTATTGGCCTTGGAATACTTATCCTCATGCGTGCCACCTTGGAGAGGAGTCTTAGGGGCTTATGTCCCATCATTTTGTTATTTTTGGTCATTTTGTAGCCTATGTGGGATAAAGAACAAATTGTTTTGCTAATTAAGAATTGTAACTTAGGTTTTAGGCCTAAAATTATGGATTTAATTGTAAAGTGGAAAAACATGAATTTGTTTTTCCTCATATAAATACGAGGCAATTCATTTTCATTTTATCACAACTCATCACTTGATATTATTACTTTTGGACTGAAATTTCCGTCCCTCTTGGACATTTTCACTATCTCTCTCTCTCTTGTCATAATGGATGCAATACTTGTTTATTGGTGGAGTAAAGGCTAGTGACTTCTATTGGATTCTTCTTCTTGGAAAATCATTGGAATTTTTTTGATAAGTAAGGATTTTCCATGCTATCTCTTGGATTAGGTAAGGAATTTCTCCAATTTTGTGTTTTTCTTGAATTCAAGGTTATATTATCAAACCCTAGGAGGAGTAAAAGGGGATACACCCTCCATCAATGAATTTTCTTCTATTGTCATTGAAAGGGCTCAAAAAATGCTACAAGGAGTAAGAGGGTTTACACCCTTGTAGCAAGACCTTGCTAGGGTTTATCTTCTCTAGGGAGTAAGAGGGTTTATAACCCTAGAAGATTATCAAATCCTAGTTAAACTTGGATTTCTAAGCTAGACGATTTGGAGGTTTTGTGTCTTCTTTGGATTTATAAGGGTTTAATTATCAAATAAAAATCGTATTCTCCTTGTTTCCTAGGTTGTTTTCTAAGAAAGAGACTCCATTAACCCAATATATAAGGCACTAATTGCATTGGAAATTGTATATCATTGCAATGGTAAACGTGAAATTTGAGACATTGAATTGTTCAAGTTTGGGTTCGAATATTGCATGCTTTAGGATCTCTTGTGATCCAAGGGTGCCTTTATTTTCTAAGTGATTGTGTTGTTGTAACAAACATTAAACTACAACCATTAGGGATGCAAAAAACTTACTCTCTCGTACTCTTTTTCCACTACTCTACCGCGGAAAATAACTTGAAAATTCTGATAATTGTCAGTGTTTCATGGAAACCTGCACAAGAGACCTAGCTAAAGCATACAGAAACAAATCTTATCAAGAAAAGGAAGAGAGATACAATATGAAGAATGAGAATCAATGTATATTATGATCTAATCAATGAGTGAGTGAATCTCACTCATATAGTAAATGACATCCTATCTTAGGAATGCATGCATAATATTGATGGTCTAAAATTAGAAAGTCTAAAATAGAACTAGTCAGTTAACTCCCACTGAACTAGTGTGCCGAAAATAAGAATTTCTCCAACACCCCCCCTGAACATCACTATGGAGTAAAAAAATGAGTCCTGACTACTAGGCCATATTAGTTACTCTTGTACCATGCAACTAATGAACATTGAATAAAAAAGAGGAAAGAGGGAAAACCACATGGGAACAAAAACCCCCCTCAAAAGACAATGCATCAAAAGAAGAAAAGCCAGTTGCTAGGAAACTGTGTTCTTCATTGCAAGACGATCCCGCAAAGTTTGAAAATTATTCCTAGTGAAGGTCTTGGTGAATATGTCAGCAATATGTTCAGAGGAAGGACATAACTACAAATCAATGATCCTATCATGTACTAAATCTCTGATGAAATGCATGTGGACCTCAATGTGTTTGGTTCATTGTCATTATACAGTATCTCTGCAAAATCTCAGTGTACTATGATTGTCACACCATATGATAATCGGACAATGAAACTGGATACCAAGCTATGTAAGGAAGTGTTGAAGACAAAGTGTTTGAATGACATAGTTGACTACTCCTATGTACTCGGCCTCTGCAGAAGATAAAGCAATGGCTGATTGCTTCTTACTTGACCAACAAATTGGACCTGACCCCAAACTAAGAGTGTACCTAGACGTGGACTTGCGATATGTGCTATCACTAGCCCAATCTGCCTATGAGATATAATGCACAACCAACTTCATAGTGAATCCCATAAATCATGGTGCCATGAACATATCTGAGGATGCACTTGGAATCCTTCCAGTGCAGATCATGGGGTTCTTGCATGTATTCAGAAACTACTCCTACTACATATGAGATATCTAGACGGGTGTGGGTAAGATACAAAACACTCCCCACCAACTATCAATACAAAGTGTTGTCCACTAATGGTGTATCCCTTCCATCCTCAAGTATGATCCCAGATAAGAAGGGTGTACGTGTAGACTTACAGTCTGTCATGTGGAATCTATCTAGAAGATCCTTGACATACTTAGCTTGAGAAATTTTGATGTCGAAAGCATACCGACTAATATCAAGACCAATAAAGAAGTGTAGTGGACCCATGTTCATCATAGAGAGCATGTCATGCAAAATATCTTTAACCAAAGAAATGGTTGAAGCAGAGCTACCAGTGATCAAAATATCATCAACCTAGAGTACTAAAATCATCACAGAGTTAGTAGTCCTCAACATGTAAACATTAGAATCAGATTTACATCTAACAAAATCATGTGAAATAAAGTAAGAATCCATCTTTGCATAACATGCTCTAGATGCCTGTTGGAGGCCATAGAGAGACTTCTTTAGTCTGCACACTAAAGATGAGTTATGAATGAACCCTTGTGGTTGCTCCATGTAGATATCCTCTGAAAGGTCACCATGAAGAAAAACATTCTTCACATCCATCTAGTGAACTTCCCATCCTTTGGTTGATGCAATGGCTAGAGCCAAGTGAATGGAGTCCATCTTTGTTACAGGAGAAAAGGTATCAACATAATATATCCCATGAATTTGTTGAAATAATTTTGTAACTAATCTGGCCTTGTACCTACTCATCTGACCATCTGCTGCTCTCTCGGTTCTATAGACCCATTTGCATCTAACAAGTTTCATTCCTGGTGGAAGTGTAACTAGATCCCAAGTGTGATTCTCTAGGAGAGAGTCATTCTCCTTCTGCATCGTTGCTTTCCATAGTGGATTGCGAACAACCTCATTGTAGGTATGTGGATCAGAATATTTAACCATATAGCAATGCATGGGCATCGTTGGTTCAAAAGCTTAAAGTACATGAGAATTAGGATCCACATGTTGAGATTGATTCCTCCTTGAATCCAATGGATCCCCTGCAAGGTTGCTTGTTTCCTGAAGTGTGGGTTGTTCCCACTTGGGCATTTGCTGAAGTTCCGACGTTGGCTCCTCATTTGGTTGTACTACCTGCTCATTTGCATGTACAGAATCCTTGAAATCTGTGTCTGAATAGCATATGAGTGTGTGGAATAATCATCTCTGATGTCTGGAACTGATGGAAGCATAAGAGTCTCTGCATGTTGCACTGGAGGTGCATGTAAAGGACTCTCCTCAAACTGAACATTTTGCTCAATGATGAGTCGGTCTGTAGAGGGATCAATCAATCTATACCCCTTCACATCATCTGGATATCCCACAAATATGCAAGGTGTGCACTCTGGATCTAAGGCTTTCCTCTTTTCAGAAGGAATATGGGCCCATGCTCTAGATCCAAATATGTGGAAGTGTGTGACATCTGGTTTGTCACCTGTCCAAGCCTCAAAAGGTGTCCTATCCTCAATAGATATGTGAGGTGATCTTCTATGTATGTACGCAGCACAGTTAAGTGCCTCAACCTAAATCTTGGAAGGAAGTGATCTTGCATGAAACATGCAACTGGTCATCTCCTTGAGAGACTTGTTCTTCCTTTCAACAACTCCATTTTGTTGTGGAGTGTATGGAACTGTGTGCTGCAAATGGATACCAGCTTCATGACAAAGATTTTGAACATCTTTGTTGATATACTCCCCCCCCCCCATTTTCTGTACGGAGGATCTTGATTTTCTTCCCAGTTTGTGTCTCTACTGTAGCTTTGAAGTCCTTGAGATGCTCAAAAACTTCATACTTTTGTCTGAGAAAATAAACCCAAGTATAGCGTGAGTAATCATCAATAAATGTAAGAACATACTTTTCTTTTCTTATGGAAAGATGTGGAAATGGACCCATGAGATCACTGTGAACAAGCCCCAAGGAAGAGGAGGCTCTCCTTGCCTTCCCCTTTTCAAACTTCTCTTCATGATGCTTTCCAAGAATGCATCCTTCGCAAACCCCTTCAGAAAAGTGAATGTCTGGCAAGCCTTTGACCATTCCTTGCTTGGAAAGTCACTGCATGTACCTAAAGTTTAAATGACCAAATATCGCATGCCATACTCTACTACTATCATTAGCATGTGTAAGTAGCAAAGAGGAGTCATTGTCAGTAAACTTAGTGAACTTATACAACCGTGATTTGTGATCTACCTCACCAACAGCAATAATGGAATTTTCATGCATGTCAAGTACAGTAATTGAATCTGATGTAAATTCAACCCTTTTACCTGTTTGAGTGATCTGATAAATTGAGAGCAGATTTATAGAAAGTTTTGGAACATGTAAAACATTCTCAAAACTTCCATTAGGGAGTTCTATTGTTCCCTCTCTTGCAACTACTATTGGAGTATCATCCCCCATGAGAATAGGAGGTCCAGAGCATGAACTCAAAGAAGTAAAAACTTCCTCTTTAGTTGTCATATGATGTGATGTGCCAGAATCTATAATCCATGAATCAGATGAGGAATTAATTGCAACCAGAGCATGATGATTACCTTTCTTAGGCACATGGTATTCTTCCTTCTTCTTCTTGGATCCTTCAGGAATGAAGTCTCCAAGGTTATTCTTCTAAAGTACATGTGTCATAAGATAGATATGCTTCTTCATGCACATGGATTCTTCATGATTCAGTTTACTGCAATATGTGCACTTATTTCCCTTCTTCTTATTCCCTTTGGAATTTGAAGAATCTTTGGAACCTGAAGAATCCTTGAAGGGTTTGGAATATCCCTCCTTCTTTGACTCTGGATGTAATAGCTCCTTTCACTTCTTCTTCGATTTCTGATTGGATGGCCCTTTTCCATTATGCATGGTGAGTGTGTGTGCTTTGGGATATTTCATGAGGCTCGTATGTATGAGTTTTCTTTTCTCTTGTGTGAGAGACTCAATGAATTGATCCATCATAGGAATTTTCCAATTTGCTCCCAAAAGACATCTGCCAAAATGGAAATTGGAGACATATACAACGTATTTTGATCCTAGCTTGGCCAAGATTGTTAGAATAAGTTGTTTCTCTTGTGTAGACTTGTCAATACCACATTCACCCAAGCTCAATATCAAAGACTTAAATTTAGTAAATAAATCATGTATATTATCAAAACTTTTAGGGTCTAAGGTATTCAACTCTACCCCAAGCATATGACCTCGCATCTCATCCTTCTTTCCAAAGAGTCCTTCCAAGGTGTTCTAGATCTTATTTGGAGTCTTGCATGCGACAACATGAAACCATAAATTAGTGGTGATTAACTCAAGAAGTAGTCATGTGTCCTCATCCTTACGGTTCGCCCATCTGGTCTTCTCAAGCGCTGATGTAGGTTTTGTTTATGTCACCATCGTCAAATTATACAGTCCTTTTCTTTTGAGTTGGAATGTGGCCTTCGGCTCCATTCAAAATAGTTGTACGGTGTGAGTATTATCATTGGACTTGATTGAAGAAGGTGCATCACCTCCATCCCTACTATTGATTATGAAAATATCCTGAAAACACATATCGTGGATTCTGAGATATGACAGATAGTTCTATGGTAGTTATAGATATGATAAAACAACTATATGTCCTAAAATATGATGTGGGTTTTGGATATTTTTGGTGAGAATGAGCATCCCTATGTTATATGTCTCTGGTCAAAATTTCAGCCTAACGTAGATCGTGGATTTCGAGATATGGCTATTTTACTATAGAAAACCAATTTTTTGGAGGGCAGTTGAATCGTCGCACCCTAAAGAAGGATACAGTGCAATGATATTGAATCATTGCACCCTAGAAAAGGATATAGTGAGACAATTGTGAAAAACTTTAGGTCATCGCACCCTTCGATAGGAATAGGCTATGACGATTCAACTGTCGCACTCTTCGATAGGGATAGGTTGCGACTATTGGCCCTCGACCAAGTTTTGGGGAACCTTGGTCGTGTTTGACCAATTTTGGGACTTCGACAGACTAGTCAAAGATGGAGCACCCGGCAAAGCAGAGATCACGGGATCTCACTCCCTTTTTGCGGGATGTTTGGGTTTAGGTTTTATGTAACGGGTATGGGATGTCGGCCCATGGGTTTACCCATTCTTAGGCCCCTTTTGTAATGTATAAATAGATAGCTAAGTGATGTAAGAAGTAGTAGTTGGATCTATGTGATTAAGTTGGCTTAGTGCATAACTGGTTGGCTTTGTGCCAAGAGTGTATGTAGAGACTTATTGAGCTAAGTGCAAGTGACTTGTAGTGTTTTGTGCACAGACTATGTAAAAGGCTTGGAGCTTGGACCTAACTCAGGGAAGGAGGATCTGGTGAGGTGCACACAGATCTCCTATCCTATGCGGAGTGGTTTCTGTGGCTCTGTGCATGTAAGAAGATTGGAAGATATTAATAAAGAAGAAGAAGAGTTGGTGGAAGTAGCCCCACGCTGGGGGTGAACCACATATATCCTGTGTTGTGATTGCTTTGTGTGATTGATGTGATTTATGCTTAGTATTGTAATCGTTATATATGTTAGATGCATCTAATCTAGCAGTTTAGTGCTTAATATCATGAATGAATGCTAGATCTATTTGATGCTATATGTTGAATGGTTAGATATGCTTAGATCTGGTTGAATATTGCGTTGTTATGTAATTAGGGCTTTTACCTGCGATGTGAATAAGGGTCAATACTAATGAATGTTAACTGCTAAGTGATCTGTTAAGTATTGTGATCACAGATCTGTGTCCCAGCTAGGTTGCAGACACTTGAGTCCTGCAACCCCCCCTATCTCTACCTCGGGTGAGACTTCATCTGCTTCGCAGGTGTTGCCGAAAGGGCCATTAGTTAGGGTTTTGTTGGTGCGTTGTTGAAGCGTTGAACTCTGGGTATAACCTTGTGCCAACAAATGGTTCTGTTTCCAGGACCTGAAACTATGATTGTTGGGAACTGAAGAAAAGAGAAAGGTTTGCGCGTAGATCTATTGTTGTAGTGTGCATTATTCTACTTGACTTGTGAAGCTCTGAGCTAAGAAGGGAATAGGATCTGAAGAAAAGAGGTAAGATCTTAAAGCTTTGTGCTCTGATAAAGGTAAGATAAGTGGAAAAAAAAAATTCGAAAGAATGGATCTAGGTATGTTTGATAGATTTTGTCCTAGTCTGGAAACTAGGGCACATCTAGAAGAAAGAAGATGTGATATGAATAGATCTGATAGAAATAGTGAAAGATATGTTATTCCTATGCATAGAAATAATTGTTGGACTAACAAGTGAATGCAGGATCCTAGAAATAATTTTTTGCAGGTCCATCATTGTGATCTCAGTGCATAGTACAGGAAAGGTTGGGGATCATTTAAGAGAAAGAGAGAATTGACTATTTGTTATAGTTGCAGAAGACCGGGACATCTTGCTAAAGAATGCCCTGGTAAAGGTCATGTTTGCCTTTGTTGTAAAGCTATTGGACATGAAGTTTTGGATTGCCCTAGAATGATTGCTAAAGTTGAGAAGATGAACTTGAGACAAGAAAACCATGAGGAAGGCCAAGAGATTAAGGATATGCTAAAGAACCAGAGACTATATTATTGCAGATGAAAGAAACATTGAATGATCATAGAGACATCAATTTATTAGAGATATTAAAAGAGAAAGAGTGCATATAAACAAGAATAGGAGACTTCGACATAGACTGTGTATTGGATGTAGAAACACAGGTGAACATTATGCCAAAAAGTACTTGGGAAATTTTGGGAAAGCCTGCTATGGTTCCTTCATTAGGAGGAATAGGATTGTTTAAAGGAAAAATGACAACCCTATGTGGAAGACTTACTCATGTACCTATGAGTGCTCATGGAACATCAACAGAAGAAGAATTTGAGGTCATTAAATTTCTTGAGAACAACGCTCCATTTTCACTTTTGTTGGGAAAGACTTGGATTGAGAGAAATCAGATCCGAACGAAAGAAGAAGAGGAAGCTATAGAACAGAAAAAGCAAGAGCTAAGGGATTTCATGGCTAGGAGAATAGAATGCTTAATAGAAGAACAAGAGGACAAGTTGAAGCAACTAAGGGCCAGAGACCTGGCTGTCAAAGTTAAAAAAATGCAAGAAGGCTTAAAGAACCTATCCATGCAGGAGAATAGAGCACCTACTCCAAAAACAGTAAGAGAAGAAGTATTACCTTCGAACCCTGTGAAAGACCCTCAGTAGTGCAAAGTTACTATGCTAAGAGAAGATAAGAACAAGAATGGAAAGAGAAATCTGGAGAAAAGGATCACAGGAAAGAAGGCCAGAAAACTTAGTAAGAAGAAAGCAAAGCTAGAAAAACTGCAGGAGGTTCCAAAGAGGACTTCGCAGAAGGAAGGTTTGCAGAACTTGAACCTCGTTGGATTAGCAAAACAACGCAAAATGGTACTTCGCCACGATGAAGCAATATGACCGTTGGAGGCATCCCGACCATTAGAATGACACTCCAGAATGACTAGAAATGCAGTTATTGTCGGAAAGATCACCATTGGACCGTTGGGACCACTCCACAACGGATGGAATCGCATTGATTGAGGCATTCCTGGTCATTGGGGAAGTCCATTATGACGTGCTTATTTATTTCGTCGAATGTATTACCACGGACACTTTTGCAAATTATGATTATCTGAGCCCACGGAGAACTAATTGTTATCGCGCAGTGCTTATTGAGACCTCACCACCCATTCTGCTACCTTGAGTGTTCGTTCACCTACCTGAGATATCCGATCTCGAGCATGTATGTCAGACGAATGTAGCACAGTAGAAAAGTCTGTGGAGGAGATCCTAATAGACCTCATGAGTGAGAATTTCATGTCCGCAGGAGTACAAGCTTCGTCGACGAGAGGATTGCAATCATCCACATCGACTGCACATCGATCTGGGCCATCTTGAACTACGATAGAGAAAAGAAGTAAGCATCACGATGACTTGGCGAATGCGAACCTCATCCCGTCGGTCCTGCTTGACTACATCCCGCCTCTGGCTGGAGCAGTTAGTCATGACAGTGTCCTGAGGGAATTCGATTATACACTGATCACTATGTACCTCCCGAAGGGGATACGCGCAGTTGGACCGCAATTAGGACAGATTCTGACGCTCAAGATCAGTGATTTCAACTTAGGATACTGCAAGAACTATGGAATTCTTGCACCACATAAGTACTTGACCAAGACAGTGGGGAATAAGTTGAAGATAGTCCCCCATCCATGGACCATGGACATCGCAAAATTAAAAATCCTTAATGTGATGAAGATGCCACACTTCGGCAGACATCAGGAGGTTAACGCGTGCATTAAAATCCTCCTATCGTTCTACCATGGCAGTTATATGTGGTTGGATAAGCACATCACTATAGATCTGGCATTGATCCACTAGATCACTGGATTAAGCATGCAAGGACTGGACCCTTAGGATTTCTACCCAAGGAAGGCTACAGATCGCGCCCTGGCGTAGTGAATAAAAGACACCTATGACCATGTAGAGAAGGGGAAGCGGGGATACAAGGTAGCATCCATCCAAAATGATACAGTGCACCTAGATTTCCAATTGATTGTTGGTAAGCTCGTTAGGAAGAACAGACCAACACAGGTCACGTGGTTTGTCGTCGACCTTGCAGGAAAATGCGTTGAAGGAATGCAGATGAACTAGGCGAGCTACCTCATCAACTAGTTGGAGCAAGATTTTCGCAAATCACAAGACCAGGGCTACAAGTTTCACTTCAACTAGTTGTTGATTCTCGTTGCCTTCATCACTTGGGAGATGCCGGAGGGAGAAACCTTCCCTGAAGTCGAGCCTTCCGAACCACTTGTAGTGAGGTTCACTACCCTCTGGTATTCGAGCGACATGGCGAAGAAATGGCAGTCAAATGCGGTGTTCCACACCTATTACTTGCAGCTGAAGAGGGCCATTGAATCATTCCCTCGCATGACGTCGAATACACTTTATAGGTTTAGGCCAATAGAGAAGTTTTGCGCAGACAGGCACTTCATTTACATCACTGCGTGTGAGGACGAACACAAGGAAGAGCTCTAGTCCTATTACAAACTCACCGAGGAAGATATGGAGGAAATAACTAAGGAATGGCCTGCAAAATTCCTTGTACCATTCGAACAGACAGAACTCTCTGACCCTGAACTCATTGGAAGTCTTGTAGTCACCCGAGAAGAGTATGATGGACCAGGCAGTAGCAAGAAGAAGAAAAAGGAAGAAGCATAGGAAATGAACAACGCATCAGAGGAGACTACACCAGATTCACCTGAAGGAGGAGGAGATGATGAAGTAGATCAAGAAGAGGATGAAGGGGAAGAATACAAGCTATAACAGGGTGAAGTGACACCGCCTAAATATCCCCTTATGGAGGTTGAGACATCCAAGAAAATAAAGGTTTCCCCAAAGAAACCCTTAGCACAGAAGAAGTCACGAGCCAAGAAGCCCCAGTTACAGACTGTACTTACGGTGGATGATATTGACCTCATCATTGTAGTTGTATCAGATACCTTCGAGGACATTTTGCAGCAAAGAAAAGACAAACAGGAGACAATGTATAACCAGATCAAAGAAAATCTGAAAGGGGTACAACAAGCCCTCTATTCCAACTGTGCAGTGTCCACTGCGCCATCATCATTAGAAGGTGTTGAACTAGGAGATGAGCCTACCCAACTATGCAGAATAGAAAATGCGACAAAGGCTTGCCTTCATCATGTACAGGAAGAAAAATAACAGACCACAAAGGCATTGAAGCAAGCAAAAAAGGAATCCCTAGAGAAACATTGGGTTGCACAGCAAGAGAAAGACGACCTCCAGGCGAAGTTTGCAGAGGACAGAGAGAAGATCTAGAAAGAAAAAGAATAGTTGCTCGTGGAGCAGATGGGAGTTAAAGAAGCAGTCACCAGAGAAATTTACTCTGTGTCGGGCCACTTTAGTCCTACAACCCCCCCTGCCTCTACCTTGGGTGATACTTCATCTACTTCGCAGGTGTTTCTGAAAGGGCCGGTAGTTAGGGTTTTGTTGGTGCGTTGTTGAAGTGTTGAACCCTGGGTCTGCCCCTGTGCCAACAACGACGATGGAGGAAACTAGGTTTACTCAATCCTCTTTCACTCTTCTCTGGATTGTATGGGTTGCTCCAAGAAGCTCGGCTCTGATACCATGTCAGTGTTTCATGGAAACCTACACAAGAGACCTAGCTAAAGCATACACAAACAAAGCTTATCAAGAAAAGGAAGAGAGATACAATATGAAGAATGAGAATCAATGTATATTATGATATAATAAATGAGTGAGTGAATTTCACTCATATAGGAAATGACATCCTATCTTAGGAATGCATGCATAATAGTGATGGTGTAAAATTAGAAAGTCTAAAATAGAACTAGTAAGTTAACTCCCACTGAACTAGTGTGTCAAAAATAGAAATTTCTCCAACAATAATAATTTATTGATTGGGTGGTTTACTTTATAATTTCAGTGGTTAGAAATTGTTTTTGTATCAAAAGTTTGTTACATCCATTGGGATGTCATGAATACTTGCTAATAACACTCTTTAACAATCCTCATTTGCTATCAAAATCTTGGTTTAAGCATTGGAATATTGTCTACTAATTGCAAGCATTGTTATCCAATATCATATACTTGATTTTGATGGTTTAATTTGTAGCTTTTGTAACTCCTTATTGCTGATATATCACTGTTGTATGCTACAAATTTTGGGACATCAAGCATAAATTGGCATTTCCCTCTTGTTCTAGAGCTCTTTTCGTCATAAATTGTATTGGTTTTGGTTGTCTAACATTTTTTTTGCAAGTATTCTTCATTAGAAACTTTTCCCTTGACCGATACTCGTCCTCCATCAAAGCCCTAGAATCTTTCATTGTGACTTATAGGGGTGTTCAATTCTTCTCCTCGACCTCCCCTTGCATTCCCCGTAGGGTCATCCAAGAAGCCTCCCTTGTGTTGTACTTGTCCTTCATTAAAACAAGGGGGATATCTATTGAGGTGACTGTGATTGGTGTCCCTCATTGTATCACACACTTGTTGCCTGGTTTGGTCTTTTCCCAAACTACAAAATGTGTGACAACATTTTTGGTGTCGTTGTCGGGGAGGATTTTGAATCCTTTTTTATCCCATAACAACACTTGGTGAGTTATTTCCAAATCCTTTACCTATAGCTTTCCTAGCAACTCCAATTGAGGGAATTTTTCATTTAACTTTTGGTGAGATAATATTGAGCTTATCTAGCGACTCCAAAACCTAAGAACCCATATTTCCAAAGGACACATGCCAAAGGAATGTTTAAGCCCTCCAATGTCTATTGAAGAAGATCTCCTCATAATTCACTCGTTGTCAAAACCTTATTTCAAGGTAGCTTTCTCCTCTCTCCAATAGCTCGTCCTTGGGACAGCAACCTTTACAAGCCATTGAACATAGCCAACATCCCTAGTTTCCCCAATGACATGCCAAAAGATTCCCACAAGTGGTTTCCTAACTTCACTGGAAACAATGTTATTACAGCTGAAGAGCATCTTGACATTGTTAGTGTAGCTTGTGAAAATAGCAGTTTGGAACATTAAGATGTTGCAATGAAGTTATTCGCCTCTTCTTTTGTTGAAGACTCTAAGATATGGTACAAAATCTTTCATGACGATCAATTGCAATCATATCATGTTTTTTCGGATGTGTTCAAGAAGAGATGTTCAACAAAGAAGGATAGTGGAATGTTATTGATGCAATTCAACTAGATAAAAAATAAAAAGAACGAAACAATGAAGGAGTTTGATGCTAGATTTGACAACTTGATCAGTCAAATCCCGAATAACTTATGCCCTCCAGAGGCAGTTGTTCTCCTTATTTATTTGAATGATTTTGAAGGATAGTTCGATTTCATCATGAAGGAAAAGATGCCTGAGAAATTGGCAAAAGCCAAAGAGTATACAGTATATATTGAAGAACATCTTATCAATTCCAAGATTGAACCATTCAAGTTCCCTCATGTCAAAGCAGAATCCAAGACGAAGGCATCAACCAGCAATGTACAAGATCCTATCACACTCTTGGCTCAAAAGTTTGATCAAATGAATGCTCAGTTTTTCCAAACTCAAAAACAGATCATGAACAAGTTGATGAATTTGGAGAGGAAGTAGTCAGCTCTGAGACCTCGATTCATCAGAAAACAAAGGGAAAACACAGGTTGGAATCCAAAACCACAACAAGAAGCAGACATCCAACACCTTGAATCTTGTTGGAATTGTCAATATGGAAGGATCATCGTGGTGTTTTCCTTGTGAAGAGTCTCATTCGGAACATGAATGTCCTAGGTAGAAAAAATAAGAGGATCTAAGCTTTTCACATCAAGTAAACTTCATTGGTATGGTCAAAATGATCGTAGATGGTGAACGCATTAACACCATGGAGGAAAAAATTGAGGAAGCTAGGAAGCAAGCAGTTAGACAAGCTCAGTTGGAAATTTTGAGCCAAATGGATGAAGCTTCAAAAGAGAAGTTGAGGAAAAATGAACTTTTGACATATTAAAGAAGAAATAAATCATCAACCCCACCTCCTCTCATAGCAAAGATGGTGCCTCCACCTCCACCTCCAGTTTGTGACTTGCTTCCATAGCCCACACCAATGAATGGAGATCTTCGCCCAAACATTGATGTACCAGGTATGATGGGAAAGATGAATATGTCAGTACTTGTGGTGGAGATGTGCAAGATTCCTTCCATAAGAAGAGAATTTTTGAAGGCTTTAAAGGTGCAATATGAGGCAGGAGATCCTCCAGTGATTCTAAATACTACATACCATGGGAACGAGGGAGATGGAAATCCTCATGTTTACCTTTCTTTGGGCATAAATGGTTTTCATTTGAATAATTGTATGTTGGACTCCGAAGCCTCAGCAAACGTGATGCCTCTAAAGGTCCTGAAACAACTTGGTCTGAAGGAAACCCACCCTTATGGAAATGTTTGTGGTATTGATTCAAGAAAAGTGAAATTCTACGACCTCATACAAGATGTGGAGGTCTATCTGCATGATTTCCCTCATTCCAGCCTCATTATGAATATAGTTGTAATTGATGTACCAGATGCTTGGGGCATGCTCTTGTCAAGAAGTTCATCTGCTACCCTTGGTGGTTTTCTTAGTATGGATCTGACTCATGCACATATCTCAATGGGAGATGGGACATTTGAAATTTTGTATAGTCAATTGGTTACTAAGAATAATGTAGTTGATCCAAATAACCCAGATTATTGGAGTAATTGTGAGTATGATGTGACACCTCAGGTCATTGAGTATGATCCTTTGGATTTACCTTTTTCACAAGAAGATTGTATTGATACACTATTGCCGAAGACAGAAAAGTATAAGGAGAAACTTGTGAAATACCAGGGAAAATACCCAAGGTCCATCAATATACTCAAAAAGGATGAAGATAAGAAAGATAAAGAGAATGCTATCAAATATATGATCAAGGAAGATCCTCCTACATAGCCTTACATTGAAGACATGCCTTATGTTGAGTTTGATGAAGGAAAGCTTGCACTCATCTGGGATAAAGGAAGGGAAAGCCAAAGTACGACACAATGGATGAGATTCTATGGCTTGGACCTTACATCGTCAGGAAGAAGTTCAAAAGGGGGGTTTATTATTTATCTGCCATGGATGGGAGGAAGATTCCATTAACAGTTGATGGGTCTATCCTCCGACCCTACATCAAAGAAGCATGACCACTTCAGGCCACGGGCCCCAGGTAAGTATGTAGGTCATTTGCTTTCTTGCATTTGCATTTGTGTGTTCATGGTAGTTTAGTTGCATTTATTTAGATTCACATACTCATGCATTTGATTTACATGTTGCTTTTTCTCATCTATGCATGGTTGTTGATCTGAAAAGATCTTTTAATGACTATGGTTGAGTTATTAAGCATGTCTTGATTAACCAATTAAGGAAGCTTAATGAAAGAGGAAGAAGATATGAGAAGTTATCACAGCCACATAAAAAAGTAAAGAACTGAAATGAAGCAATAAACAGCAGCAAACCATAACACCAATGTGATAACGAAGCTCGGAAATCTTGCCTACGTCTCCGGGCCTTTATCTCAGTGGGTGAGGCTTATTTATTTCTATTCAAATCTCAATAAGTACATCATAGCACTGCCATAAGGATACAATACTAATATGGTCTTGTTCTCCCAGATCTCTAGAACCCAACAGAATAAACGACACTCAAAAAGGATGACCAAAGCTCCCAGAAATGGCCCGCAAAGGTGCGCTCCTCAACAGCTTCCCTGCATAAAAATGGATTTGGCTTGGTTTTCCTTCAGCATAAACCTACTCTAAATTTCCTCCTTGTAGGCCTGGTTTATATATATCTAAATTTGGTTATCATATCCCAACTTCCTCCCAAAATCTGGCCTTAAAAAGGGCCCAATATCCCCCAAAAATGGGTAAACATCTCCATTAACAGGCATAAAATCAATAAAAATCCACTATAATATGGTAAAAACCCACATTATGCAACAAATAATTAAAATTATCCCAAGGGGGTTGGGAACACGCTCAAAATTAGGGTCACATGCATAAAAGGTGGCCAAGCACCAACCCAAAGAGTTGTGCGCTGGCCCCTAGCCCGAAAATGGTGGTCATGTGTGGTTTAAACATAGGACCGAGCCCCAGGCTCTTCATGCTAACAACTGAAATGAGCCCAAACCAGTGGTCATATCCCCCAAAACAATGGAGGACCAGTGCTTAAAAACCGTGCGCTGGAGGTTTTAAGAAGTGGTGTCATGGTCATAGGTGCAAAAGAAACCGTGTGTTGGGGCTTAGCCCCAACCCCCTTCCACCCCCACATATATACTATGCACTTTATATAGTTTAAAGTGGGTTTTAAAACCCAAACCCATGTGTTCGCGCTTTGGCTAATGAACCTTTCCCAAGTAATACGCTCGAGTAATGGGTCATGGGTTCAAATCCCATGAGCACTCAACACTTTTAGACTGTCATCCAGTGACAGGGTGCCACTTGTCAACTGTTGAGTGGATCTACCCTCTGTTCAGTCAAAATGCTAATGTGTTGCCACATGTCGCAATGCTACGTCACTATGATGACATCAGCATTGACTATTTTGCTAGTTGACCTGTTGACTTTTTACCTATTTGGGAAAATGGTGAGAGTGGGATAAATTTCTCATACAGTGTTCGTTTGAGAAAGTAAATATATGGCCAGAATCAGAACAACGAGCCAGTGGCAATGGAATTGGTTTCATCTGATTCTGAGAGCTTTAATTTTTTATCCTTTTCTGGACCTGAGGCACCTCCTGGATCCAATTCTGGATCAAACCTCCCCATTAAGGACCTTTTTGTCCCCAAAAGGTTACTGATCAGTCAACAAGCTTGAGATAGGCCACCCGACTTGTCCTCTGTCTCTGAACTCTGTCCTGTGCACCTGTCTCATCAAGATCGACTGTAACACAATCATGACAACTGAGAGCATATTGTTAGTCGTTTGAACCCTGACACATTTTACTGAAGCCATTTTCATCCATTTAGATAACATTACTAATGATAGTATCAAAAACATGACTGCAAATGAGCTGATATACTTGTAATATTTGCATGACATGAGCTTATCTTGAAGTAAACTGTGATTGATTTTCCATTCAACAATCATTTCTTGTTCTTTCTTAAGATCGATTACTTCATTTGAAACAATTATTGGTTTGTTGCTTGCTTGAACTGTCTTCTTTAATTTTTCCATTGTTTGAAGAGTTTTATTTGCCTTTACATGATGGGCATGAACCACATAATCTTGAACTTCTTTGGTTAATTGATATTGATTCTTTGTCTTGTAGAAGATTGTTTTACGATCATATAGGTATGAACTACCTAAGACCATTGCACATTCACTTAGTGGAACAACATCACATGTTACCTCGTCTACATACTTAGATGAAATTGCAAATTTGATTGTGCACTACTTTGTTATGTGCATTTGATGATGGTTGCTTATCCATTTAAGTGTGTAAGGCTTATGGTGTACTTGTGTTTTTAACCCCAATTGTTTAACCAATTATTCTAAGATTAGGTTAGATTGAGATCCACTATCGATTAATGTATCCACCTTAGTGTATCGCATGATGGTCCTTATATGAAACAAGTTACTTCTACAATCAATTCCTTCACCAATTTTACCTGCCATACCAACCAATGAAACATTTGATTCATCACCTGAATCTGATCCCAAGTCTGTCGGTCGTGTTGTCGTTGCAACTGTTTTCCTCCCTTTATTTTCCTTGAACCACTTTGGCCTCTTCTCGGGATGCAACTGCCAACAACGGTCTTCATCATGTCCCTCTTTCTTGCAATGCTTGCAAGAGGGTCTCTCTTTCTTTCTCGTCAATACATTTGACTTCTTTCCATGCCATTTCCTCTTGTCCTATTTCCTTGAAGACGATTCCCCTGATACACCTGCTTTCCTTGCTTCAATATACGTTGCTTGAACAGAAACCTCATCAAGGTTAGTTGGTCCAAACATGAATACAGTGTTTCTAATGTGTGCAGGTAAACCTCCTATATACTTTATAAGGGTTTCTTGTGTATGTATAGGAATATCTAACATCAATGCCATTTTTCGAAAGCCATCTGTATACTCTTGCATTGTTTGTCCTTTTCTTAGTTTTAAATCTTTCCATTCAATTAATGCTTTTTCTTTATAACCCAGAGGATAGAATTTCTTCCTAAGTGCAGAAATAAAACTTTGCCATGATGGAAATACATTACCCACTTGTTGTGTTTTGTTTTGCAACTTACTTTGCCACCATATGAGAGTTGTGCCTGCAAGGCTCAAAGAAGCCAACTTGATTTGTGTGGCCTCATCCTTGATCTGTTTCACACTACAGTCAACCTCCATCTGCCTGGCCCAATTGTCAAGTCTCTCTGCATTAACTTCACCATCATATATGGGTAATTCAAATTTAACATCAAGTTTTAATAATGGCATTTCATTCTTATGATTATGAACATGTTTCTTTGCGTTGGATTTAGAACTTGAACTTGAAGAAGAAGGATAGGAAGGAGGTGATAATGGAGGCGAAGGAGGAATCTGAGGAGGATCCTCTCCTTCTTCACTTTTTCCCTTTGAAGATTCACCCAAAACTAGTTTCTTACGTTCCAAGTAATCTTTATAAAAAAAATTCATCATCTCCGACATGGAAAAGAAAGCTTTTCGAAACTCTTTCTCATCCTGAGAAAGTCCCTCTTCCGATGCCATCTTCTCAGTGTGAGAAGCTCTATTTCTCAATCCAATTAATGGATTCTCTTCAACAAGCTCGCCTTCACCACATTGTAGCATTTCCCTCGTTAACATGCAAAACTCAAATCCAAATGTCAACTAGCTCTGATACCACTTGATATGAAAAGTTCTTTTAATGACTATGGTTGAGTTATTAAGCATGTGTTGATTAACCAATTAAGGAAGCTTAGTGAAAGAGGAAGAAGATATGAGAAGTTATCATAGACACATAAATAATTATAGAACTAAAATGAAGCAATAAACAGCAACAAACCATAACACCAATGTGATAACAGAGTTCGACAATCTCACCTACGTCTCTAGGCCTTTGTCTCAGTGGGTGAGGCTTCTTTATTTATGTTCAAAGCTCAATAGGTACATCACAACAGTGCCATAAGGATACAAGACTGATCTAGTCTTATTCTTCCAGATCTCTAGAACCCAGCAGAAGAAACAACACTCAAAATGGATGACCGGAGCTCCCAGAAATGGCCCGCAAAGGTGTGCTCCTCAACAGCTTCCCTGCATAAAAAAGGCTTTGGTTTGGCTTTCCTTCAGCATAAACCTGCTCTGAATTTCCTCCTTGGCCTCAATAAGGCCCATTTTATATAGATCTGATGTTGGTTATCATCTCCCAACTTCCTCCCAAAATATGGCCTCAAAAAGGGCCCAATATCCCCCAAAAATGGGCAAAAATCTCCATTAACAGGCATAAAATCAATAAAAATCCACTATAATATGGTAAAAACCCACATTATGCAAAAAATAATTAAATTATCCCAAGGGGGTTGGGCGCACGCTCAAAATTAGGGTCGCATGCATAAAAGGTGGCCAAGCGCCAGCCTAAAGGGCTGTGCACTGGCCCCTAGCCTGGAAATGGTGGTCATGTGTGGTTTAAACATAGGACCGAGCCCCGGGCTCCTTGCGCTAACAACAAAAATGAACCCACACCGGTGGTCATAGCCCCCGAAACAATGGAGGACCAGTGCTTACAAACCGTGCGCTGGAGGTTTGAAGAAGTGGTGTCGTGGTCATAGGTGCAAAAGAAACTGTAGGCTGGGGCTTAGCCCCAACCCCCTTCCACCCCCATATATATACTATGCACTTTATATGGTTTAAAGTGGGTTTTAAAACCCAAACCCATGTTTTGGTGCGTTGTCTAATGAACCTTTCCCAAGGCATGCGCTCTAGTAATGGGTCATGGGTTCGAATCCCATGAACCCCAAAAACTTTTAGACTTCCATCCAGTGATAGGGTGCCACATGGCAGCCCACGTTTGGGCCATGTGGCACCTCTTCATTTTCTACAAAGTGCCACTTGTCAACTTCTGATTGGATCTGCCCTCTGCCCAGTCAAATTGCTACTGTGTTGCCACATGTCTCAATGCTACGTCAGCATTGACTTTTTTGCTAGTTGACATGTTGACATTTTACCTGTTTGGGAAAATGGTCAGAGTGTGATAACTTTTTCATACAACTTTCGTTTGAGAAAGTAAATATATGGCCTGAATCAGAGCGACGAGTCGGTCGCAATGGAATTGGTTTCCTCTGATTTCGAGAACTTTCATTTTTTAGCCTTTTCTAGACCTGGGGCACCTCCTGGATATAATTCTAGATCAGTTGTTGTGATACATTTACTTGAATCATATTACATGTTAGTTAGAAGTCTTTGAAAAGTGAAAAACTTTATTTTTAAGAAATGGTATAGTTGTAAATTTTTAAATTTTGACCTTTTCTTATATAAACAAATGGGTGATTAATCCACCCTTCTATGCTCTAATTTTTTGTTTGAGTGTGTAGGCACAGGTCATACCAATAGATGTTGAGGTTCACATGAATTCTACGGCGAACACATGTCCCCAAGTAGGAGCCATATGTTACCCCCATATCCTAGTGGTAACTAAGGAGATGATGTCTCGAGGCCCACAGGTAGCAGACATGGAGTGTTGAGGGTCGGATGATTGACAGAGCCCGCATTAAGAAGGCAGAGCCCCTCCTCTCTACCACACATCATCATTCATCACCAGCAGCACAGAAACATCTTCCACACCATCCTGGCCCAAAAATGATAACAGGTCTTGCTTCATGACGTAACAAGTCCAGTCTCATGGTAAGTTTCACTTTAATAATTGAAGCATTTGAGCATGTTGCAAAGGGTCCTTTCTTGATTATGGAACGTTTGCTTGGAAATTATACCTTTTTCCTTATTTCACCTTGGTGGTTGACATGGTTTCCTAGTAAGTGAGTCACCCTTGGGAAAATGGTTGCTACTAGGGGATCTCTTTGAAGGGTCAATGTAAACAACATTATCAACTTAACGAAAACTTTTCCAAGTTCTCGTTTTTTCAAGGGTCTCATTTTTTACCACGTTTTGAAAAATGGTGCTACCAATAGCACCCATTTTCATTTCGAGGTAGTTTTTTGATATTTTAAATCTTCTTATCTATAATGGATCCACATTTTGTTCCTAAAAAGCTTATTTTTTGAACTATTTTCAAATTTTCCTAAATCATTTCTTTTAAAATGCTTGTTTTCCAACTATTTTCAATTTTTTTCTAAATCATTTTTTTTACCAATGTTCTTTTTTAAAAGCTTATTTTTTGAACTATTTTCAAATTTTCCTAAATCATTTCTTTTAAAATGCTTGTTTTCCAACTATTTTCAATTTTTTTCTAAATCATTTTTTTTACCAATGTTCTTTTTTTATGATTTTTAATGATACTAAAAATATTATAAAAAAATTATATATGATTTATGTTTTTGAAATTAAGATTTTTCATAAAATTGTGTCTCATTATTTAATTCATGGTGCCATAGTTTTTAAATATAGTGTAAAATTGTATTTTGAACACACTTTTTATTTTGTCTTCAATACATGACAAATAATTGTAGCTAAAAAACATTATTTTTAAATATTTAGCCAAAAAATATACATTTCAAAGAAATTTATAACAAAAAACCTATACATTTTGGAAGCTTTCCACTATAAATAACATGTCAAATAAAGTGTTTTTATGGACAAAATTGAACAAAAAAATGGAAAAAATTAATAAAAATTAACAACTTTTTTTATATTTTTATACATTTACAATAAAAACTTGACAATATTTAATGTCATTTTCATGTAGTTTCCTCAAGGGGTTACATTTTAACCATCTAACCCAATTTCCTTATTTTAGGGCTAACCCACTTCTAATCACTTTCCATAATTAGAAAGTTCTCCATTTAATTTATTATTTAAATAATCCTCCTTGACTTTGTCACTTCACTTTATTATTTAGATAATCCTCTTTGACTTTGTCACTTCACTTTATTATTTAAATAATCCTCTTTGACTTTGTCACTTCACTTTATTATTTAAATAATCCTCTTTGAATTTGTCACTTCACTTTATTATTTAAATAATCCTTTTTGAATTTGTCACTTCACTTTATTATTTAAATAATTTCTTCTTTGCAAGCACTTTGACTTCTTTGACCTTTTGGAGCAACTTCAAACCAACATATGAGGGTCCTCCAAATTCGTAAGGCCATAACTCTCAAACGATGAGGAGTTATGTGACGTTCCACATTCCACCAGAAATAGCATGACATGTACTATCCATATAGAATAGTCTTACCTGCAAATATATCAAAACTCATACCATTATACATCAAACAAACTTGGGTCCATTACCCAAAACTTTGTGCTACTGGAATTCGCTATCAGACTTTCTTCAAGGGTTGACATCAATGATGTTAGCGTCAGAAGTCACTCCTAGATTGCTTGTAGGAGCAGAGCCCGATGCCCATCATTTTTATGTCACAATTTATTTAATGGGGTGATCGAATGGGTAAGGACTCAAGAAGATATAGCTTTAACTCAGGAAACCAGGCCTGGTATGTAGAAAGCAAGGGAGGTCTTGATCCAACTCGTGTCAGTAAATTGATTAAAGGGTGGTAGATGGAAGACTTGTGAGAAGGGTGAACAAGACTACCTTGGGCGACAGGCCTTCGGAAGCTTGAGGATGAAAGACTCAGAAGCCAAGATCCTCTTGGTCCAGAGCCTCAAGAAGCTGAAGGGTGACTCGACTGGATCCTCCAATTCCAAGTCATTCAGCACTAAGAAAATCACAAGAACCGATTAGAAATAACGCAACTGTGACAGTGATCCAACCTACATCATCCTATAACAGCTGCAACTCAACTAGATCCTCCAATTCCGAGCTATCCTAATACAGTAAATAAAGAGATGGAAAAGAGGCTGACATCCATAAAGTAAGAAGTCTCCAATGCCATATACGTTAACCAGAGCGACCAGCGCTTCATCAAAACTTTACAATCGGGAGTCTTGCTCAACCATCGATCCTTTCAAAAATGGCGAAAACACCTACATATACTCAAAAACAACAACA
>ML782790.1:370264-387863 GCA_009831015.1 Picea engelmannii
TAGTCCTCAAAAACCAAGCAACTCAAGCATATGGTGATAATATATGATGTCAGCACATTCAATAGCATAATCCATTAACATTCATAACAAATACGCCCATGGAATAATAATTCAAATATTTTCAAGATATCAATTGGACGAGAAAAAAGTATTTCTATTAAAATGTAATCAACATAAGTGAATAAGTTACAGACTTCTATGTCGGCATGGTTCGGAACCGAGAAACTAACTTCCTTCCAGTTGGGCCTCCACCAATTCAATCCTCCACCAAAGGCAAGCTCATATAAGATAGACAATGAAGTTCTCCATCAAATAAGGGAAGAGTTTGGGGGCTGAACAATGTGTTTAGACTTAAAGGATAAAGGGATGCAGACTCAATGTGAAGTGAATAATTCCTCCAGAGTAACTTTGCTCTCAAAGTTGAATTATTTCTCTCTCTTTCCATAGCTCGGAATTGGCCCATTTATAGCCTTCAAGTGGAACTGAAGGGCCGAGTCAAAACGTTTCCAGTATATGGAAGGCCAAGGATCATTGATCTCCTATCATGACATGGAAACCCGACACTATTTTTCATTTTTGGGCACATTTCCTGATGTACGCGGATTGTAGTGGTGCAACTAGTGTATACGCATGATGTATAGTAGGCAAGGTGCATATATGTGGAAAGGAATGTATTTTTATCTCTAGGATTTGTAAAAAGGAATTAAAATTCTACATGGGGAAATGGAAAAAGGCCTTATGTGAAGGATTGCATGGGGTGAGGAAAATCTTGCTATAACAGATGCCCCCTAATGTGTGAGGTCAAAGGAGTATCTGTGACGACTGAAAAACATTATAATAAACCCAGAAGTGGAGAAATTGTAGATTTTAACCTTGTACAATATTTACTGCAAACAGATTTTCAGTAAAAGAATAAAAAAGATACAATGGCAAATACAAACATTACACAAGGATCTTTCCACTGGAAACCCAAACCGGGAAAACTGGCATATTCTATATTCATTCATCATGATACATTGTTTACAATACAATATACATATAGGAGCTAGTGGCATCCAAAAACCTAACAAAATGACCTAGATTAGTCAACAACCCTAATTCTTTAACTGGAAATAGAAAACCATTGGCAAAAAACCATGTGCCGAAAAACCACCTAAATATGTGACACGTTTCCCGAAGCAGAAATTTTTTTGGGGGGCACTGCCCCCAAACCTCGGCACAATGCAGACACTACTACTCATGCAAAGAATATAACACATACCCAACATTCTCCCACTTTTTGTTTTCTTTTCATACAGGGGGTTACAGGGTTACATAGTCAACAATCCAGGGAAGTAATGCCCATGGATCCTCTACACCAAGAGAACTTCTTAGTGCTCACAGATTTTGTTAATGAATCTTCAACATTCTTCAAAGTGTCCATCTTCATCAGCAATGCTTTATTTTCTTCAATCATTTATCTCACAAAGTGATATTGAATATCAATATGCTTTGTCTTTGAATGATAAGTCGAGTTCTTTGCCAGAAAAATTGCACTTTGACTGTCACAATCTATCCTTACAGCTTGTTGTACCAACCCAATACCTGAACACAATATTTGTAACCATATCGCTTCCTTACTTGCATGAGTGCCATGTATTCAGCTTCTATAGTTGAAAGTGCCACTACAACCTGTCTTTTGCTCATCCAACTTATTTCTCCTCCAAACAAGTTAAACACGTACCCACTTGTAGATCTCATACAATCCAGATCTCCAACCCAGTTTGCATCCACAAAGCCATGTATATCCACCACTCTATCCAATATCAGTCTTCCTTCGTAGCACAATCCATAGCTAGCAGTGCCACGCAAATACCTGAAAACCCTTTTTATTGTTGTCCAATGCTCCTTCCCTGGTTTTGACATATACCTGCTCAAAACTCCCACTGCATGTGCAATGTCTGATCTAGTACAGACCATTGCATACATCAAACTTCCAACTGCACTCACATATGGAACATGAGACATGTCCTCCTCCTCTTCCCATGTCTTGGGACACTGATCCGCAGATAAATTTACCCCAATAGGAATAGGAACCTTGACACATTCCTGCATATTAAACCTCTACAATATTGTCTCAACATATTTTCTCTGATTTAACCAGAGTTTTGTCTTTTTTCGATCTCTTTTAATTTCCATGCCCAAAATGAAATTTGAAGCGTCGAGATACTTCATGTCAAATTTAGAGGACAACTGAGTTTTCACATCATGGATAATCTCCTTGTTGTTTCCTATCAACAACATGTCATCCACATACAAGACCAAATAAATCAAATGATCACCAATTAATTTAAAATACACACAGTGATCCTCTTTGCTTCTTGTGAAGCCAAGTCCCAGCATATAAGTATCAAATTTTTTATACCACATCCTTGGCGATTGTTTTAAACCATACAGGGACTTTTTTAGCTTTCACACCAACTCCTTCTTTCCCTTCACAGCATAACCTTATGGTTGCTTCATATATTTCTTCTTCCAGATCCCCATGTAGGAATGTTGTCTTCACATCCATCTGTTCTACTTCAAAATCAAATGTAGCAGCAACAGATAACAGAAATCTTATAGAGGTTAACTTGGCAACAGGAGAAAAACTCTCACCAAAATCAATTCCCTCAACCTAGGAATAACCCTTTGCTACTAACCGAGCTTTGTATTTCTCCACTTTTCCTTCTGCATTCAGCTTCTTTTTAAATACCCATTTGCTTCCAATGGGATTTCTTCCAGTCGAAAACTCCACTAGATCCCAAGCCTCATTCTTATCCAAAGATGTCATTTCTTCGTCCATGGCCCTTTTCTAGAGATTTCCATCCTCTGAATCCACTGCCTCCCTGACAGTTCTAGAATCATCATCGGTAATAGACAAAGCAAAATTTGAACGGAAATCAGATGGAGTATACCTTTCCAGTAGCCTTCTTTCTCGAACTGATCTCCTCAATACTGGAGTATGAGGATCTTCTTCCTATTATTCATGTTCTTCTATAGAGCCTGATTCGTCATCCTTTAAATCAAACTCTATTTTCTTTGGTTCTTCCTTACTTGGTAGGACTTTATGTTTAACAACATCCTTCATTTCTCTAAATACCACATCTCGGCTATACACTACCTTCTTAGTTTATGGGTTCCAAAGCTTATAACCTTTGACACCATCTTTATATCCAATAAAGATACACTTTTCACCCTTCTTATCTAGCTTACTCATGTTTTCCTTTGGAACATGAACATATGCATCACAACCAAATACCTTGAGATGTGTGAGAGAAGGTTCCTTACGAGTCCATACCTCTTGTGTATTCTTGTCATGCAATGATGATGAGGGTGATCTGTTGACCAGGTAACATACAGTACCCACTGCCTCTGACCATAATTCTTGCCCTAACCCGACACCACTGAGCATGCACCTTGCTTTTTCCATCAGTGTCATGTTCATCCTTTCTTCAACTCCATTCTATTGAGGTGTGTATGGAGTAATCTTTTACCTTGCTATACCGCACTTCTTACAGAATTATTCAAATTCATTCCCGCAAAAATATCTATCATTATCTGTCCTCAACAAGAGCCTTAAACTCTTTAAATCTATCAAAGACTTCAGATTTATTCCTGAGGAAATATATCCAAGTATTCCTCGATAATTCATCTATAAATGAGACATAGTACACAGATTTTCCTAATGATGGGACCGACACAGATCCAAAAACATCATTGTGAAGTAGCTGTAAAATTCCTTCTACCCTCGTTGCACCAGAGGGGAATCTTACCCAATTATGCTTCCCATATAGACAATGTTCACAGAAATCAAAATCCAAAGAGCAGTTAGACATACCCTCAACCATACCTTTACCGTGTAGTAGTCGAAGACCCTTCTCTCTGATATACCCCAGTCTTTGATGCCACAACATAACCTTTTCTCCAGAGACTGTAGGAGTTCTTTCCCTTCTCTTCTTCAACTTTTCCCTTTAAACTTCTCGATCTCCATCTTTGAATTGCTTGCCATTTCTTTTCACCTGAAAAATCAATACCACAGATCTCCCATTGTAACAAGGCTTATCACAGTCCCAAGCCAAACCCTTGACCACAAAGGCATCCCCATGAAGCCAACAAAGATCTGATACCAGATGTAGATTTTAACCTTGTACAATATTTACTACAAACATATTTTCAGTAAAAGAACAGAAAAGATACACTGGCAAATACAAACATTACACAGAGATTTTTCCCCTAGAAACCCAAACCGAGAAAACCAGCATATTCTATATTCATTCATCATGATACATTGTTTACAATACAATATACATATAGGAGCCAATGACATCCAAATCCCTAACCCAATGACATGGATTAGTCAACAACCCTAATTCCTTAACCGGAAATAGAAAACCATCGGCAAAAAACCATGTGTCGAAAAACCACCTAAATATGTGATAATAATATAACACATACCCAATAATAATGGGGACCCAGCTGGAAGAAATAGTTTCTTATTAGAACCTGTACTGACTTTGCACACATGGTTGCCAATTTGAATTGCACTACAGATTCATGTGAAAATATCCCAAACAACTATATGTGGCCATGAATAGGCAAATACAACTGTGGTTACATGCCAAAGGTTTTCATAGTCATGAACAAGGCCCAATAGAACCAGTCTCAAAATCAATCTGAAGATATCTGTATACAATGGACTACAATCTTATCTCCCATGATCACTAAAGTCACATAGGTACTGGTCCAATGAAAAGGTAGCAATAACTTAGGAAAGTTGTGGCAACATACTAATGTCTTCAAGTCTTATACACAATCTGCCAAAGGTGCAAGTCTACATCGTGTGAATAAAGGAGTTGAGGTTGAACACAATGAGACTTCGTTTGATTACCGGTCATTGAGGTATACCGTTAACAAACACGAGACAGCCTATCGATGATGAAAGTAGCTATCAAGGCACTGAGTACATTCTTACAAGTGTGAATAAAGGAGTCAGGGTCGAACACTTGAAGAATCCATCGATCAGAAGACATTGATGTATTCCCAACTGTCAATGGTGAGAGAACCTGCCACTAATGACTAAAGGCCTCTAGGTACTCATAGGACTCTAGGTCTCATTTCCATAATAGACGAGTTGAAGTCGATGGAAGGAGACCCGCTGAAAGGAGAGCATTAAGGCATCTCTCATCATTCAGCACGAGGTACAAAGCAGGAGCTTCATGAGTTGGAGGAAATCAAACGAAGAACATGTTCACGAACCAATGACCATGTGTGTCTTTCATGTGTGCCAAGTGCAAGCGATACACAAAAAAGACCCTCTAAGTAGCAGCCAATGAGGAAAATTGTTGTCAAAGGCAAGGAAACCACCAATAAGGCTAATGGTATCCAAGACACTGCATGAATCACAATGTGTGAATAGATGTCTTGTCATTGAACACAAGGGAAACCACCCAGTCAACGACCAATGATGAAATGTTGATTGTTGGGTTAAAGGTTACCTACCAATGAGGAAAGTAGGACCAGGGTACGTAATAAGACTACAACGTCATGTGATTCTGAGACAAACTGACGGTATCGCCGACATGCAAAGTCTAGAGTTCTAAGGAATGGCCGACACGGGTTGATAGACATCCATTGAACAAGAGCATGAGACATATGGAATACTCTGGTAGCATAGACTCAATGATGAAACCATGAGATGCAAGAGGCATCAATCAAACTCTCCATAGGGACTGGAAGAGTATCTAGTCAAGGGAGTAAACTCTCTGTAACGAGCTTAGCTTCCTAAGGCCATGCTAAACCCAAAATTATGATGACAAGTGGACTCAATAAATTTGTGTTATGTTCAAAGGCAACACAATTGTTGTCAATATAAGATAATACTCCCTTCCCGCCCGTCTTTTTTTTCTTTTTCATAGTCAAATGAATTTTATGATACAAAGGAGAAAATAAGTGTCGCAAGTAAGCAAAACTAATTCCAGCAGTGGAACATACCTATGCTCAATGGAAGGAGGTGCATGCGGGATATGGACACTTGGGGGAATGTTCCCTCCTGGGTATAGGGTGTCAAGTTCCAAAGGATATAAATGAGGCTCTGCTTGGTTGAGGATCCACAACTGCTGAGGCAAACAGTTTGTAACACAAAAGCAAGAACCGGCTATAGGCTCAATACTGCAAGCAGGGGCATGAGATGCAATCACAACTTAACTCAAAAAAATGTCATTTTTCATAGTCTTAGTATACTCGGTTTTAAAAAGGGATAAACTTGTACCAAATAGACATCCTTTCAAAACCAATTTACGAGTGTGAAAGAGACAAGTTCACTCAACAATCTTTTCATTTTTTGAAAATGAGTCGGAAAAGAGCTTAAATCAAACTTGGTTGGGAGTCCTCTAGGTATAGGTAAACATTTTTATGAGTGAGAAATGAGGCTCATCATAAAGTCATGTATTAGCTATAAGGGACTCCCGGTCCTACAGAAAAAATCTCTGCATGGGCACCAAATGGAGCAGAGGATCTAACTAGGGTACCCATGTTTGGTAAGTCTCTACCATTTGATAATGACACGCCTTGTAGCAGATGGAGAGTTATGTGTCGCTAAAAAATGGGTTCTTACCTAAGGCATGTAAGTGACAAATGTGCATGATGGAACATATACCTATCCTATATGTTGGGTAGCGAAAATACCTGTCTGAAAATATGAACAGTCAACATAATGCTAAAAACCACAAGAATCCCTGGTGAAAAACTACAAAAACCAACTCAATCCATTATTGTATTAGTCCATTAGGCGAAAATACAATTCGAAACTATGTAAAGTGGGTAAAAAATGCCATAAATAGTAAAAAAAAACAAATTTTACTATGTCATTTGACTTTTTTACCCAAAAAGTGAATTTTGGACCAAATTACCTTCGATCTTCAACTGGTGATTGTGACAGCGTCAAGTGACGAAATAAGAGATCATATGGACCAGGTAATTCCTCTCCCCCTCCTCTTCCTTTCTATTGGATTACATTTTTTATTTAGGTTTCAAAATTTGAGTTATTTAAGGCACAAATTAGGTATTTAGGTGTACGCAGGCTACCACTCATCGAGTCACATATACGCGAGGTTATACGTGACTGTGTAAAATACAGACTACGTGTACTCAGCCCTATACGCGACTGTGAATGTTGCATCCCACGTACAAGTCCACAAACAAGATTTTTGATGGTTGCTAACTCAAAAATTGATGTTTCTCTGGCAGGATGGTGCTAGAATGGAGGGAAAGGGAACATGAGGAGGTAGATGTTGCTATGGAAAGAGATATGGGGGGCCAAATGGCCTTGAAAGGATGTGGGTTGTACAAATTTTGGACACTCAAAGGGATGAGGTCCCAAGTGAGGTTGCTATAGTTGCTCGTGGATTACTGGGATCCAGACAGTGGAGCTTCAACCTTGATGGGCAACCATTAAGGATTGAATTCGAGGATATATATTTCTTGACTGGGTTGTCGCATCGGGGTGAGGTGGTGAACCTCAAATCCCGGGGAGCTAGGAGCAGTATGAAGATAGAATAATACATAGACTCTCACTATATAGCAGGGACCGAGAAGGTCAGGAGTCAACTCCCCATCGAAGTGATCAACAATCTAAGCCTCAAGATTTTTCTCCTCGTTTTGATCAGGATCACAGGATCAGCTTCGTTGCACTAGGAATCGAGGCCACTCATGTTCTATTTTGTAGAGTGTTTGAGACCCACGGTGTACGATTGGTGCTCCTAACTACTGGCTAATATGAAGAGCCAGTTGACAGATGCAAACATTGTGACAAGAGGAATTTCGGGTTTGCATCTATCTTGTGTAGCTTTTTCTTCGAGTGGGTTCCAGGTTTGGGACCTAGAGTTGAGATCATTCTTTAAGGACCTCACAATCCATCCATGGCACGATGGACCAAGGTAATGAGACGACAGAGGGGAGGTAGGGTGCCCACACCCTACAACGATGATTTATTTTCCTGGTGGAGACGACGGGTCATTGTTCTGGATGACTACCCCTATGCAGGGATCAACTTTAGATATGCCATTGCCACCAGGGACCGCCTACGGGGACATAGATATGTCATATTTTTTAAATATTTCATTTTTTTGTATTTTTGTATAGTAAAACAAAAATATTTTTGGATGATGTTTAAGTACTAACTAGACACTTGTGTGACACAGATGTAGGTCCGTGACGGTCAGACCCCAATACATTGTCATAGGCACCGAGTAGATGAGGCGGTGGGAAGAGAAGTAGAGAGAGTCCTTCAAAACGTGCAGGGCAACCTATCTCGTTTGACACATAGGATTTTGATGGTTCAGGTAGAGGATCTGTCAAAGGCCATGCAGCAGCAAGTGGTTGGTGTGCCTAGAGCTTGGGTGCGACTCTTTCGATGTCTCACAAATGTCGTAGTTTGTTATCATGACATACATATGGCGCCATAGGCGTAGATGTCATGGATCTTGTATTATCAGTTGTATATGTGTATTGAGGGTGACCCAATTTTTTACTATAAACATCATATTTTTTGAAATATATATAAAACAGGGTACTTCAGCTTTACTTATATTACAATGTGTACATTGATGAGATTGTTTTCTTTGCTTTAGTTATGTGACAAATGCCAATCTAAAATGAAATTAGCATAAGCAGCATATACATAATTAGAACTCCTAGGTATGTGATGATAAGTAATAAAATCAAACTGTCTCTCTAAAAGACATACCCATAGGAATCGTCAAATTAATGTAGGATCGCACACACGGTAATTGTCATTCAACTGACATACTACTAACTGCGAATCCAGGAGAACCTCCAAAGAGAGAATACCATGGGAAATGGCATCACGCAAAAGTTCTATAATGACATTATATTCCGCCACATTATTCATGGATGGCCCTAGGCATACACCACCTTAAGACACCAGTAGACCCTCGGGTGAGTAAAACACCCAAGCAGCGGAAGCCAAGTTTTGTGTCTGGCGACTGGCTCCATCTGCGAATCCTAAGTAGACTGAAGACTCCGTTGACATCTACCAACCAAGGGAAAACACGATAAGCAAGTTGAAGACAAAATAGAAATAGAAAAGATATATACACTAAATTACATTAGTATACAAAGAGTTACGCCCAAGCTTGGGGCTCAAGCATAATATCTTTTCAAGTAGAGCCCATTCCTGGGCGCAGCCAACATGTTCCCTTCATAATATTCTAACTCATAGGCTCCTTTTTCTAAGATACGTTGCACAATATAGGGACCATGCCACATGGACTTGAACTTTGCTGCCCCCAGTGGTTCTTTGGATTAATCATATAAAAGGACCAAGTCACCCTCAACGTACAACCGAGGATAGACAGACTTATCGTATTGGACCTTGACACATATTTTATTCTCTTCGATAGTCGTAGAGGCATCTCGACGCTGCTCGTCGAGGCTCTCTACGTGTATGACGCATCGCTCGAGATTGGAAGTGTCAAGGAGGAGCGCGACTGCCAATCTAAGAGAAGGGATTTCACATTCAATAGGTAATATCGACTCCACACCATGTACTAACTAGAAATGAGAAGAACCGGTGGCAGTCTTGACCAAGGTTCAGTATGCCCAGAGTGCAGGATATAGCATAATATGCCAGTCAGATTTGTTATGGCTGACAATTTTCTGCAAAATGGTCTTGAGAGACTTGTTGATGCCCTCTACTTTTCCATTTGCTTGGGGGTAGTAAGGGGAAGAATGACCATGCTTAAACCCCAGCTTGGATGCTATCTCTTCCATCATTTCATTCTGAAAGTGACTGCCATGATCAGTGACAATCTCACTCGGGATACTGAACCTAGCGATAATTGTATTGAATACGAAGAAGGCAACAGTATTCCCATCGGATTTAATTGTAGGCATGGCCTCGGCCCACTTAGTAAAGTATTCTACAGCCACGATAATGTGTTGATTCCCCCCAGCAAATGTTGGGTTGCAATCCACAAATTACACCCCCCACTGGGTGATGATTGGATGATTGGATGAAGAGGCGCTACATGCGAGCGCATTTTTTGAGTGAACACCTAGAAGGGGTGATAGTTATTAACCACTTTAACACAATATTTAAAGATAGATGGCCAAAAATAATCGGCTTGCAAAATTTTATGGGTTGTCGCAAGCCCAGATAGATGACCACCACAAGCCCCACTGTGGCAATCGTTTAGAATTGACTCGGCTTCTTCGTGAGTTAAACAATGACACAAGATATCGTCTATTCCTCAACAATATAGAGTGTCATCGACGATAACATAATTCTTAGCTTGGTATCGTATACGTCGTCGGTCATCTCGCGAAATATGTTGAGGGAACTTCAAAGTTTGAAGATAGAGAACAATGTCTCCATACTAGGGGTCAAACGACGAGACAAGGAAAATGTGTTCATCCATGAATGAATCAACATGGATAAAATCCTCATCCAATCATGGGAATTCGGATATTAACTCTGCAAAGACTATTGATTTCTTGGATTTTGTAGAAGCGAAATCAAGATCAAATTCTTGTAAAACGACATTCCATTTATTATATTTTCCCCCTATGATGCGCTTGGTAAGGACGTACTGAAATGGATTGACATAGACAACCACAATAGTTTTTCAAAGTAATATATAATGGCGTAATCATTGGACTACGTGGATGGTAGCCAAAGCTAGCTTTTTAATGTGAGAATATTTGAGCTCAGGACCAACTAAGTTTCAACTAATATAGTAGATGACGTTCTCATGGAGTTCATCATCTTCCTGAACCAAAAACATACCAATCATCTCTTTGGAAGTGAAGATGTAAAGAAAGTAATCCCTATTGTAGTTAGGAGACTTCGGAAGAGGCGTCGATACTAAGGCTTTCTTAAAAGCATTAAAGGATTCTTGGGCTTGCTCATCCCATATAAAAGGGGTGTCCTTCTTCAAAAGACGCATGAAATCCTTAGTAATATTAGCAAAGTTTACTATAAATCGACATAAAAAGTTATCTTTCCCCTGTAAACCTTGAAGTGGTCAAATAGTACGCGGAGGAGGCAATCGAAGTATTGCCTCAACCTTTAACGGATCTACCATGATCCCAGTCTCAAAGACTAAAAATCCCAAAAGATGTCCAGACCTCATGCAAAAGATGCATTTATGAGGGTTCAACCGGATTCTATAATGATGACATCTTTCAAAAACTAGTTGAAGGTGCTTAGGGTGATCCACTCTCTTACGAGAGTGAGCAGCAAGATCGTCAAGATAAGCCTCGACTATATGCTTAAGATCGTGGAATGCAAAGGTCATAGCACATTGGAAGGTTTCTCCGGCATTTTTAGGGCCGAAAGGAATCTTCTGGTATGTGAAAGTACCCCAAGGACAAATAAATGACGTGTTGTGTTGATTCTCAGGTTTAATTTGAATTTGGTTATACCCTGAAAATCCATCCATGAAAGAAAAAACTTTGCTTCCCGCACTCTCGTCGAGAATCTGATTGATGAAAGGTGTCAGGAAGTTGTCTTTAGGACAGGCTTTGTTCATGTCACAAAAGTCCATACACGGATGGTTCCTTGCTTCTTATTCACCAGAACGGGATTGGATACCCATTCAGTCTTGATTGGGTTGTCGCATTGGGGTGAGGTGGTGAACCTCAAAGCCCGAGGATCTAGGAGTGGTATGAAGATAGAAGAATACATAGACTCTCACTGTATAGCAGAGACCAACAAGGTCAGGAGTCAACTCCCCATCTGAGCGATCAACAATCTAAGCATCAACAATCTAAGCCTCAAGATTTTTGTCCTCATTTTGACCAGGATCACAGGATTGGCTTCATTGCACTAGGCATCAAGGCCACTCATGTTCTATTTTGTAGAGTGTTTGAGACCCACGATGTATGACTGGTGCTCCTCTTTACTGGATAATATGAAGAGCTAGTTGACAGAATGCAAACAGGGTGACAAGAGGAATTTTGGGTTTGCATCTATCTTGTGTAGCTTTTTCTTCAAGCGAGTTCCAGGTTTGGGACCTAGATTTGATATCATTCTTTGAGGACCTCGTGATCCATCCATAGCACAGTGGACCGAGGTAATGAGATGGCAAGGGGTAGGTAGGGTTCCCACACCCTAAAACGATGATTTCTTTTACTGGTGGATACGACAAGTCATTTCTCTGGATGACTACCCCTATGCAGGGATCGACTTCAAAGGGGACCCTGACATGCCATTTCCACCAGGGACCACCTACAGGGACATAGATATGTCACAGTTTTTAAATATTTCATTTTTTTGTATTTTTGTATAGTAAAACAAAAATATTTTTGGATGACGTTTAAGTACTAAATAGACACTTGTGTGACACAGACGTAGGTCTGTGACGATTGGATGGGCTTCCAAGACATCGTCGGAGGCACCGGGGAGATGAGGCGGTGGGAGGAGAAGCAAAGAGAGTCCTTCGAAACATGCAGGGAAACCTATCTCGTTTGACACATAGGATTCTGATGGTTCAGGTAGAGGATCTGTCGGAGGCCATGCAGCGGCAAGTGGTTGGTGTGCCCAGAGCTTGGGTGCGACTCTTTCGACGTCTCAAAAATGTCATAGTTTGTTATCATGACATACATCTGGCTCCATAGGCGTAGATTTCATGGATCTTGTATTATCGTTCATATATGTGTATTGAAGGTTTTGGACCCAATTTTGTAATATAAACATCATATTTTTTGAAATATATATAAAACAGGGTTCTTCGGGTTTACTTATATTACAATGTGTACATTGATGAAATTGTTTTATTTGCTTTAGTTTTGTGACAAATGTCAATCTAGAATTAAATTAGCATAAGCATCATATACATAATTAAAACTCCTAGGTATGTGATGATAAGTAATAAAATCAAACAGTCACTCTAAAAGACGTACCCATAGCAATCATCAGAGTAATGTAGGATCGCACACACGGTAATTGTCATTCAACTGACATACTACTAACTGGGAATCCAAGCGAACCTCCAAAGAGCGAATACCATGGGAAATGGTATCTTGAAAAAGTTCTATAACGGTGCTATATTCGGCCACATTATTCGTGGATGGCCCTAGGCATACACCACCTTAAGACACCAGTAGACCCTCGGGTGAGTAAACCACCTAAGCGGCAGAAGCCAAGTTCTGTGTATGACGAATAGCTTCATTTGTGAATCCTATGTAGATTGAAGACTCCGTTGACATCTACCAACCAAGAGAAAACTCGATAAGCAAGTTGAAGACAAAACAGAAAGGGAAAATATATATACACTAAATTACATTAGTAAACAAAGAGTTACGCCCAAGCTTGGGGCTCAAGTGTAATATCTTTTCAAGTAGATCCCATTCCTGGGCATGGCCAACATGTTCCCTTCATAACCTTCTAACTCATAGGCTCCTTTTTCTAAGACACGTCGCATGATATAGGGACTGTGCCACATGGGCTTGAACTTGCCTGCCCCCAGTGGTTCTTTGGCTTGATCATATAAAAGGACCAAGTCACCCTCAGCGTACAACCGAGGATAGACAGACTTATCGTATTAGACCTTGACACATCTTTTATTCACTTTTATAGTCGTAGAGGCATCTCAACACTACTCGTCAAGGCTCTCTAGGTGTACAAGGCGTCGCTCGAGATTGGAAGTGTCAGGGAGGAGCACAACTGCCAATATAAGATAATGGATTTTTCATTCAATAGGTAAGATCGACTCCACACCATGTACTAACTGGAAATGAGAAAATATGGTGGTAATATTGACCGAGGTTCGGTATGCCCATAGTGCAAGATATAACATAATATGCCAGTTAGATTTGTTCTAGCTGACAGTTTTCTGCAAAATGGTCTTGAGAGATTTGTTGATGGCCTCTATTTTTCCATTTTCTTGGGGGTAGTAAGGGGAAGAATGACCATTCTTAAACCCCAGCTTGGATGCTAGCTCTTCCATCATTTCATTCTGAAATTGACTACCATGATCAGTGACAATCTCACTCAAGATACCAAACCTAGCGATAATTTGATTGAATACGAAGAAGGCATCAGTATTCCCATTGGATTTAACTGTAGGCATGGCCTCATCCCACTTAGTAATGTAGTCTACATCCACGATAATGTGTTGATTCCCACCAGCCGAAGTTGGGTTGCAATCCACAAAATCCACCCCCCACTAGGTAAAGGGACCGACGGTAATGACTGGATGAAGAGGGGCTGGATGTGAGTGCATTTTTCGAGTGAACACCTGGTAGGGGTGATAGTTCTTAACCGCTTCAACACAATATTTAAAGATAGATGGCTAGAAATAACCAGCTTGCAAAATTTTATGGGTTGTCGCAAGCCCGGATAGATGACCACCACAAGCCCCACTGTGGCAATCGTTTAGAACTAACTCAGCTTCTTCGTGACTTAAAAAATGATGCAAGATATTGTCTATTCCTCGATGGTATAGAGTGTCACCAACGATAACATAATTCTTAGCTTGGTATCGTATACATCGTCGGTCATCTTGTGGAAGATGTTGAGGGAACTTCAAAGTTTGAAGATAGATAACAATGTCTCCATACCAAGGGTCGGACAACGAGACAAGGAAAATGTGTTCATCCATGAATGAATCAACATGGATAACATCCTCATCCAATCGTGGGAAGTCGGATATTAACTCTGCAAAGACTAGTGATTTCTTGGATTTTGCACAAGCGAAAATGAGATCAAATTCTTGTAAAACGACAATCCATTTATTGTATTTCCCCCCTATGATGCGCCTGGTAAGGACGTACTGAAATGGATTGACATCGGCAACCACAATAGTTTTTCAAATAAATATATAATGGTGTAATTGTTGGACTGCGTGGATGGTAGCCAAAGCCATCTTTTTGACGTGAGAATATTTGAGCTTAGGACTGACCAAGTTTCAACTAAGATAGTAGATGACGTTCTTATGAAGCTCATCATCCTCCTGAACCAAAAACATACCAATCATCTCTTCAAAAGAAGTGATGTAAAGCAAGTAATCCCTATTGTAGTTAGGATACTTCAGCAGAGGCGTCGATACCAAGGCTTTCTTCAAAGCATTAAAGGATTCTTGGGCTCGATCATCCCAGATAAAAGGGGTGTCCTTCTTCAAAAAACGCATGAAATCCTTAGTAATATTGGCATAGTTTACTATAAATCGACGTAAAAAGTTAGCTTTCCCCTGTAAACCTTGAAGTTGTTGAATAGCATGCGGGGGAGGCAATCGAAGTATTCCCTCAACCTTTAACGAATCTACCATGATCCCAGTCTCAAAGACTAAAAATCCCAAAAGACGTCCAGACCTCACGCAAAAGATGCATTTATGAGGGTTCAACTGGATTCTATAATGACGACATATTTCAAAAACTAGCCGAAGGTGCTTAGGGTTATACACTCTCTTACGAGAGTGAGAAGCAAGATCGTCAAGATAAGCCTCGACTATATGCTTAAGATCGTGGAATGCAAAGGTAATAGCACGTTGGAAGGTTGCTCCGGCATTTTGAAGGCCAAAAGGAATATTTCGGTATGCGAAAGTACCCCAAGGACAAATAAATTTCATCTTGTGTTGATCCTTGGGTTTAATTTGAATTTGGTTATACCCTAAAAATCCGTCCATGAAAGAAAAAACTTTGCTTCCCTCACACTCGTCGAGAATCTGATTGATGAAAGGTGTCGGGAAGTTGTCTTTAGGACAGATTTTGTTCATGTCACGAAAGTCCTACATACATGGATGGTTCCTTGCTTCTTATTCACTAGAATGGGATTGGATACCCATTCAGTCAATGGAACCGGGTAGATAAATCCAACATTAAGTAGTTTCTCTACCTCTGCCTTAATAGCAGGGGCCTTCCTGGGATTGACAGCTCTAGGGCGTTATCGAACAGGCTTAGCATCTAGATAATTTCTAATCTCATGATCGATAATTCAAGGGTCGATTCCTGGCATCTCTTCATATGACTAAGCAATTACATCTCAGAATTCCTTGAAGAGCTCGGTGTAGATCAGGATTTCTTCTGGCGAAAAATCTGCACCGATTTGTACATTTTCAATTTTTTCAGGGGTATGAGATATATCAATCGTGATGGTAGGAGAGATACTCGCCATATTTCCTTCGGTATAAATTTCATACGTATCAAGTGGAACTACGGCGTGACCGACTATCTCGCTCAAAGTAGGTTGAAATTCATCTTGTTCGATTCTAGCAAGATCTAGGAGAAAATAAGATCGATGATGCATATCATCCCAAGGTTTGTCAAAACCATTCATGGCTTCGATGATAGATTTGTCTAAGGGAAAAGTCTCATCGAGGCAGTGATGTGAACAAGACGACGAAGTGGCCCACACAGGCTTAAGAACATGATCATCATCGTCTGTCTACAAGGTAATAGGATCAGGATCAGCGGAAGAGTTAAGAACAACTTGATACGCTATCTCTACTGCCGATAGTGGCATGGTCATTCTAGAATGCAACTGACCTTTACAAGACGAAGTCAAGGAAGGTAGGGTCCAAGGATCTTTAAAATAGAAAGTGCGGAAAGGAACGGACCTCTCTGACAAAACTAGCCTACTGGACATGGCGTAAACATGGTGAATCGATGTCATGAATTCGAAGGTACTCATAAGGGATGAATACATTTCGACACTGATATTCTTAGTTGTCGGCTAAGAATTGTCGACCATGGGGATCGATGGTCCAACGGATGCATTGGGGCTAGCATACACAAAGGATAATTGGTCAACTGTCACAATCTTACCATCGTGAGGAAAGCAAAGAGTGTGGAAGATGGATGACACGACAACAGTCATAGCATAACTCGAATTGCGTCCTAGTAACAAGTTATAATTGAGGGGTGCATCGACCACCTCGACATCAACCTCTACCTCCTTCCCACCTAACTAGATCGGAAAGGCTGGAAGAATATTGTGAGGGTAGAATGAATGATGGTCAAAAGTAGTCAACATGGTTGGAGATTGAGAAAGAGTTGGAGAGTCGAGAGCTTTCCAACAGATTAGGGACATCACACATGTGGCAACACCTTCATCAACAACTGCATGCTTGATGGTATATTTTGAGTAACCCACGTGGATTTGGAATGCCACATGGTAAGGCAAGCACGGCTTCACATATATGACATCAAACTTGATAACTTTTGAGCCACTAGGATCTAGAGCTCCTAACACAGATAGCAAGGCATTCCGTTGTGAAGGACACGTCTGGAGTACCTCCAGGGCCGACATCGCACAAGGGGTTTGACCTAGGTCCTCAACAATAGAGTAATTATGGGCGGCTCTAGCATTTGGATTGTGGGTAGAGCACTTGAGTACTCTTTTAGGAATATGAGGTGGTGGCTCTGGTTTTTCGATCTGCAAAGGCGTCTCTGAAGGAGAAGGAGGAGATTCTAGACCAGGTTCAGTTTGTGGAGAACTGTAATTGCGAGACTGAGTGGCTACATGAACCTGAGAATTAACCATATTGATACACAAATGGTCATCGTCTTGTGACAGTGGGTTTTGACTCCCACCGGCCGCATTTCCAATATTTGAGGAGCT
>ML782790.1:406061-442356 GCA_009831015.1 Picea engelmannii
TCTCACTCTGGGTGGATAAACCCACCTTTAATTAATTCTGGGCCTTCCATTATAACTGTTGGGGTCGACTTCTTATTCTGCACTTTGTAATTGTCCGATGACCAATCCGCAAAAGGGGATTTGGTCCTTATACAATTACAGACATGATTAATCCTCAACGGGGATTAATCTAATAACAATAATAATAATAATGACATGATTAATCCTCAATGGGGATTTAATCCAATAATAATAATGGCATGATTAATCCACAATGGGGATTTAATCCAATAACAAAATAATAAGAATGCTCTTCACAGTTACATTATTTCAACATTGGGTCAGTCGACGATTGCAAAGAATGTATATCCATCGACTAATTGGGGTTGGAAGACACAGACGAAGATGGACCTCTTGTAGACTAGTTTAGAGGTAACTCTTTCAAATGGCTTGTCACCGAGTCTGCAGATTTCACACTGGTGGATCCTACAATGCCATCGGCATGAGGTCCGGGATTTTGTCTAGGGTCATAGTTTGACCTCGGTGCATCTGGAATAATCTCATATAACATCCCAGATTGAGTGTATATAAGATCTAATTGTTGGGCTTTGAAGATTGTTTCTTCCTGAGATGTAACCCTGGAAGTAGCAACATCCTTCGAAATAGGAGGTTGTAAATACTTAAGGAACCATTCTAAAAGAAATTATGGGGGTATGAAGGTCTTGATCAACCTCTTCCATATATGCCACTCCTGGATACGATTTGAGATATGAGTGGCTTTGTCCTGGCATAAGGTCGTCAAAATTTCTAGGCCAGCATCGTAACGAACCAGCAATTGGAAGTGGTTAAGGAAGAATAGCACCATCTGACTAAAGGTCTCGTATGCCCCCTTAGGTAGCTCGATATACCATTTAGCGGGAACCCCTATGAGGGTGCATTGAAATAATCTTAACCGAATGGAATCATCATTAATGGAATTCGAAGAGAACCATAGGTGAAAAGTGGTAACGAGATCACCAGGATCCTCGCCATTCTTTCCTTTGAATTTCAGAATATCTGAAGGAAGCTTGGTCGGAATGGGGGGTCATGTAGGATCATGACACACATGGTCGTTCATCAAATTAGAAAAGTCTGGCAAGTTGAGCATGGCCAGAAAAGGGAGACAGGGCTGCGGCATCTGGCCCCAATTTCCCTGGAAAGATTGTGTTTACAGAATTGCAGCTCATCTAGGGTTCTGGTAAGCACCATGACCCTGTCTGGAATTGTAAGACCCTCCTCCAGGCTGATTCATAAAAGGTTGGTTGGGCACCATTCCAGTAGGAATGTTCTGATGGGGGTTATAAAAACTGCCCCCAGTTGGAGTGGCTCCAGGTTGGGGGTTGCCCAAGGCGTGAAACTGACCTCCTCCAGGTGTGAATCCGGAGGATAAAGGTGGATTCATCATGCCAAATGTGTTGGTTGGAATCGACACTGAGGAGGTGAGCGTAAAGAATGAAACTTGAACAGAAGCTTGTCCTCCAAATTGGTTGCACCACCCAGAAGCAACAAGATAGACCTGGGGTTGAAAGAAGGAATGCCTCCCACTGTAGGAGTCGTTTGAGGGGTCTGAGAGCCACCAAATGAAAATGGAGTATAAGGAGGAGTTGTGCCCCCAAGTCCAATGCTAGCATTAGGGCCAACAATTGGGATGGAGTTTGAAAACTGCGAAGTAAAATTGGGCATACCATAGGAAAAAGGACTAGAGTTCATCGGGATGGATTGAACATTATAGCCCGATGAGTGACCAAGAGACCCAAATGGGCTCATGGAAATAGGTTGAGTGTCCACTATAGGACAGTAAACAATGATGATAGGTGCCCCCGACACTACAACCATTGTGGTTGAAGGATTTGAAGGAGTACCATTGACTATAGTAGGTGTGGGAGTCGAAGGGCTCCCAGTATCTTGGTGACTCGGTTCAGTACTCATCCTTGTAGAATCACAAGTATGATAAGTGGAGGTGTGTATACCACATTTAATAACTCTACGCCTTTTAGAAGGAAAAGAATCGAAATCTGGTGGTAGCTGTAACAAGCGAAGAGACCGACGTGTAAGTTGGTCCGACTCTACGATGACTTAAGACTCAAGATATAAAAACAAATCCTAAGGCCAACTAGTGATCAAAAAGCACACCAAAAATAATCAAATGACCAATATGAACATAAACAGGATAAAGTGGCTAAAAGAGACCTCCCTCCCTAAAGTAGTTATGCCTCACCCAAGAGGGGCCTGAGACTCCCTGCTAAATATTGGAGGTATTGGAATCAATTATAAGGGCCCTCGTGGGCTTAACAACTAGTTGGCCGGATCCCCCTAGAGAGGTAATCCTCCACAAAGGTTGTGTGGTGTCTGAACCTTATCTAACCTAGGGTACCTGCAAGTAACCTATGTGGCACCTAAGTCAAGAAACTAAGAAACCACGATATAACTGATGCACAGGCAAGCATTCATAAGTCAGGTCCATCGTATGGTCAGGGTATCAAAGCCCGAAACCTTGAAAGCATCACCTCTCATGGAGGTAAGGACACTAGCAAGATCCCCAGATACTAATATATCCCCAGAAATATCTCTGATGCTAAGAAGGTATTGGGGGGATATCCCTTCAACCGACCTCGGGCGACCTCGTGATTAACTCCGGTGTAAGCGAAGCCTCCTAATATTATCGATTATACAATGGATTTCTCCACTCCCTTTGTCAGACACATATGTTGATTTAATAGCCTTGGATAAGTTTACTCACAAAATCCTATTCCAAGGCACTAAATCCTAAGCTAGTTTGTGCACCCTAGAAAATAAAATCGTTACTAATCAATTTTAAATTATAACGTTAATTTTAATGGTCGTGCTTACTCAAAAGGTGTGGTCGTGAAACTAGTGATGTTATGACTCAGCAAGTAAAGTAAATGAATATGAATACATGCAAAGTCCTAACTTCAATTTCCAATGAATGATATGCTTCTTAAAAATGCAATTTTCAATTCAATTCTGCAATTCTAAATAAAAATGCAATCTTTCTTTACATGCACTAAGATAGATGACAAAGACTCAAAAGATCAAAATGCCAAACAATGTAAAATGCCTAATATTTTTGTATTTTCAATATAAGAAAAATGAAAATGCATGGACTGAACAACAACTTGATATATAAAGACTCTACTATGTATAGACATAGACGATCCAAGTAGGTTACCAAGGACAAAAAATCCCAGCCCAAGGTGCAAGGATAATCAAAATGAAAATATGATGAGAAAGGCACCGCCCAAAAATTCAACCAAAGACAGGTTTCTTGTCATTCCATAGACACTTAACAGTCACTACAGAGACCCAAGAAGACTCAGCAATCATCACAACTAACCTAGCAACTACCAAACCCAGCAAACAAGCAAAAGAGGTTGATGTACGTGATTGTTCAAGGGAAACACATGTATGTACGCAGCTTGCAGAGGGACAGCACGCGACTGTCAAACAAAAACCTGCGTATATGTGTCAAAACACAGGTAGGCTAAGGAGAAGGCTGAAAGATTCAGACCCAGAGTGAACATAGGTTGTCAAGAAATCATATGACAAGAAACTCAATATGAACAAGAGAAATCTAAGGAGAAAAGCACACCAAACCCCAAGAAATAAGATTCAATCCCCAATATGGTTGCCAATTATGTTACAAGGAAAATCTCTCTGTGGCTAGGGGCAAACCACAACAAACGGAAATGACTATAGAAATCAACTCTATTCTCAAGTATGCTATATAAACCAATGTACTAGCAAGACAAGATAAAAGGCCTACCTCGTCCGGACGTTCGATGAAGTCCACCATTGAGCACTTGACCCAAAGCAATATACCTGCAACTAGTCCTCAACAACCAAGCAATGCAAGCATATGGTGATAATATATGATGTCAGCACATTCAATAGCATAATCCATTAACATTCATAACAAATATGCCCATGGAATAATAATTCAAATATTTGCAAGATATCAATTGGATGAGAAAAGAGTATTTTTATTAAAATGTAATCGTCAAAAGTGAATAAGTTACAGACTTCCGTGTCGGCACGGTTCGGAACCGAGAAAATAAGTTCCTTCCAACTGGGCCTCCACCACTTCAATCCTCCACCAAAGGTAAGCTCATATAAGAGAGACAATGAAGTTCTCCATCAAATAAGGGAAGAGCTTGAGGGCTGAACAATGTGTTCAGACTTAAAGAATAAAGGGATGCAGACTCAATGTGAAGTGAATAATTCCTCCAAAGTAACTTTTCTCTCAAATTTGAATTCTTTCTCTCTCTTTCCATAGCTCGGAATTGGCCCATTTATAGCCTTCAAGTGGAATTGAAGGGTCAAGTCAGAACGTTTCCAGTATATGGAAGGCCAAGGATCATTGATCTCCTGTCATGACATGGAAACCAGACACTGTTTTTCATTTTTGGGCACATTTCCCGATGTACATGGGCTGTAGTGGTGCAACCTGCGTATACGCATGTTGTATAGTAGGCAAGGTGCATATATGTGGAAAAAATGTATTTTTAGCTATGGGATTTGTAAAACGGGTTTAAAAGTCTGCATGGGGAAATGGAAAAAGGCCTTTTGTGCAAGATTGCATGGGGTGAGGCAAATATTGCTATAACACCTTGTAGCAATACCTTGCTAGGGATTAAGAGGGTTTACACCCCTATAAGATTACCAAATCTTAGTTAAACTTGGATTTCTAAGCTAGATGATTTGGAGGTTTTATGTCTTCTTTGGCTTTATAAGGGTTTAATTCTCAAAGAAACATTTTATTCTCCTTGTTTCCTAGGTTTCTATCTAAGCAAGAGACTCCATTAACCCAATAGATAAGGCACTAATTGCATTGGAGATTGTATAATGTTGCATTGGTAAACGTGAAATTTGAGAGATTGAATTGTTCAAGTTTGAATTCAAATCTTACATGTTTTAGGCTCTCTTGTACTCCAAGGGTGTCTTGATTTACCAAGTGATTGTGTTGATGTAACAAAAATTAAGCTACAACCATTAGGGATACAACAAACTCACTCTCTCATACTCTTTTTCCACTATTCTACCGTTGAAAATTACTTGTAAGTTGTGATAATTGTTATATTCATAATAAGTTATTGATCGGTTGGTTTACTTGCTAATTTCAGTGGTTAGAACTTGTTGTTGTAGCAAAAGTTTGCAACAGCCATTCCTTTGTCACAAATACTTGTTGATAACACTCTTTAACATCCCTCCTTTGCTATCAAAATCTTGGTTTAAACATTGGAAGATTTTCTACTAATTGCAAGCATTGTTATCCAATATTATATACATGATTTTGATGGTTTAATTTGCAGTTGTCGTAACTCCTTCTTGCTGATATATCACTATTGTATGCTGCAAATTTTGGAATAGTAAGCATAAATTTTTGTTTCCCTCTTGTTATAGGGCTCTTTTCATCATATATTGTATTGGTTTTGGTTGTCCAACATTTGTTTTGCAGGTATTCTTCATTGGCAACTTTTTCCTTGATCGATACTCGTCCTTCTTCAAAGCCCTAGAATCTTTCATTGTGACTTATAGGGGTGTTCAATTCTTATCCTTGACCTCCCCTTGTAATCCCCCTAGGGTCATCCAGGAAGCCTCCCTTGTGTTGGACTTGTCCTTCCCTAAAATGAGGGGGATATCTATTGAGGTGATAAGTGATAGGTGTCCCCAATTGTATCACACGCTTGTTGTTTGCATTGGGCTTCACCCAAACTACAAATTGTGCTATAACAAAACCTTATTAGAATTTTCCTTACCATTGCCTTATTTTGTTCCAAAGGTACATTCTACAAATAAATTGAATGCATGTCCATGGGGTCATCCTTATCCCATGTTGTAGTCAACATATTCATGGAACATTTTGAAACATTATCTCTTAACAATTTCCCTCTAAAATCCAAATGTTGGTTTTAATTTCTCAATGATACCTTCATCATATGGCCCCATGTCCATTTTTCCCTCACCTCATTTTGTAATCATCTCAACATAATTTCTCCCGTCATTTCATAACCATCTCAATAAAATTTATCCTCTCATTCAATTCACCATTGAAATCCAATAGGGAAATTTGCTCCCTTTCCTTGATGTCCTAGTCACCCATCAATCATATGGTTTCCTTTCCCACCAAGTTTACCATAAAAAGGATCATACTAATAGATACCTTCATTCCCAATCCCACCATCATTCAACTAAAAAAATCGTCATACTCAAAACCCTTCTCTCAAGAGTTGTTCAAATCTCTAATCCCCAACATCTAAACAAAAGGAGATACCACCTCCCTAATTCCCTCTGATATTTATCCCATGTTAACAAGGATTTTTGTGTTGCCCTCCATTCAAAATCGAGGAAGCCCCTCCCTAATTCTCCACATTGACCTCTAATTTCACTCCCTTGTATCCATGGTATTATTGATCACATCTCCAATATCTCAACCAAAAAGAGTATCAAAATTATCTTAACCTCACAAACCCCTTAAACAATTATTTAGAAGTGTTAAAGACAATATAACCTTATTCTTTCTCGAGGTTTATAACAAACTCCATGTTCTTGTGGAAAATTATACATTGTCCAAACTAATAGGATTATTTAAATTCATCTCAAAAAACATATTGTTGACACATTTTATAATTGTCTTATTTTTTTTAAATTAAACCAAGGAAACTTTCGAGATCCATGTTCCCTATCAACTATTGAACCAGATGGATCTCCTTTTCTTAGATTAATAACGATATTTCTCATCATTTTGCATTCAACCTCTAGGGTGTCTATTTGTTGTTTTCGTTGAACAAGAGTACTCATAATTGTCTCATTTTGGTAGGTGCGTTGATTCTCATTTTTGTGAGCCTTTGTAGTTACCGACAATAAGGAAGTTCTATTACATTTAATGGATTCTTCATGCATTCAAAGGACTCGTCAAATTTCCTGGGCTTCCTTATAATTCGTGAGAAATTCACACATAATGAAATAAAGGTGCCATCTAAGAGTTTTAATGAGCCTAAACTAAATCCAAGAAACAGGAACCCCACTATTCCACAGACCAAAAAAAACTACCAGGGCAACAACAATCCCATAATTTTTAAATTCAAATATACCAGGAGGGCCAAATCGAAACAAATCCAAGAGACCATGCCCCCAAACGAAAGGATCCAGAACACTAAAGCACAACTACTTACTGAAACTGTTACCTAGAGAGTCGGGATGACAAATGCCAAATGTAGGTCGAGAATGCAATAATACAAAAGAAAAACACATAGAGTATCCAATAGACAATATTTATGAATGTGCATTCCCATAAATTGAAACCGTCCAACAAAAATTCCATAGAACCATACAGACACTAATTGAGACTCTTACTATGTGATTTTCTAGCAAACAAGTCTTGTTCTAGTTAGTGGTGCTCGCCTCTCCCTTGCAATAATCCATTATCCCACCATGCCTTTGATAAATATCACCAAGCGATTCAAGAGACATGCCTATATTTTTTGATCATGCAAGAGGGGGGTGTGCTAGTCATATCAAATTTATGCACCTCGCTTGAATTTGGGTGGCTTTGGTGGTATGACATATGTTGTTTGTTGTGACAGTATGTGCATTCATATGCATGACTTATCGAAGTTAGCGTATGTCTTGATAGTTCCAACCCCAGTTTGTCCTTAATAGCCCCATTTTGAAAGAGGTGGCCTCATTAGTGAGAGAATCAACTTGGTAGTTATGCTCCCTCAAAATATGGAAAAATGATACTTTTTGTAGGTTGTAAGCCCCCTTTTGAGAACAAGCTAGGATAAATGTTATCATGCTATCAGATGGAGTTGATTTTAAGAGCATCAATTTGATAATTGTGCTTGAACCACCTATGGTGATCAATGTCTTTATTTTGGATTTGTTTGTGAGAAGTAAACCCTTGAAGAGAGCATATGCCTCAACTTGGTTATTAGAGGATTTTCCTAAAACCCGGTCATAAGATGTTTCAAGTTTTCCTTCGGGATCCAAGATGATCCCCCCCACACATGCCACCCCTCATAACCACCTTATCAAATCAACTATAGCATAGCATTCCTATAACACCAAACACCTCATCTACTTTGATCAAACAAAAAAATTAGCATCAACCTCCCATTACTAATCATGCCTCATTAGGGAAGCCTCGAGAAAATTCAAAAACATTCAAACAACTTTAATCAAGAAGATGGTTACAAAATTAGTCATTTTTTGAAATCTATAATACATCGTCTTTGAAGATGGTTCATGGTCCTCTTTCATTCTCGATATTATTAATGTTATCAATCTTAACTAGTTCCTAACCTCCCACCTTCTTATAATTAATTAATCAATTGTTTTATTCTCATCGTCATTTTTTCTATTCTCATATTATATATATTTATTGATTTTTATCCTTAATGGACTTTACTTATATTACTAATCTAATTAAATTTCATTGTTTAACCCCTATTTTATAAATCTTCAATTTTTATTTTAGTTATTTTTATAAAACTTCCTTTCTTTTTTTTACTCATCTTCATAATTATTTATTTTTACCAATACCTCCTCCATTAAATTATTTTATTTATTACCTTAAATCTCCTTTTTTATTTTTGTTTTTATTTTATTTTGTTTTTATCTTTATATATTTTAATAAACAATCATTTCTACCTCTTTTATTTATGTAATATCTTTGTATTAATATTCTTTTTAATAAGTTTTTTCTTATTATTATCCATGTCAGTTGTCGCCCAAGTATATGGTATTCGATTTTGGCATTGAATGTTATTAGTTTCATCGTTAGGCATTTTTATTTTTATTTTGCAATTTGTAATGTTAAACATAGTAATACAAATATATATATATATATATATATATATATATAGAGAGAGAGAGAGAGAGATAAATTCCATTTTATCTTGCATGTTATTGGATAATGGATTTGGGGTCTTCTTGTCATCTTCACTTCATACGAGATATATCATTAATGTTTACATTTAAAACTATTGTAATCACATTGATCTGTAGACTGCAAAGGAGAAACATGTCAGCTCTAAATCATTTGCTAGTACTAGGTGCATTTAGTGGTGCAGAGGATGTAGATGTGATCTCGTCGCCTAGTCTTGGCTCCGAAATCTAATGCTATTTTCAGTTCTAAGTACCAATGTGTATGAAAAAAAAATTGATTCAAGTCCATTTTCTATTTATTAGATGTAAATATTCAAAGAATTTGGGAAGCTTTTACATGTGATTTGGCAAATTTGGCGGAATTCGCCTTTGAAATTTGGAAATTCATAGTAAATTGTTGGTCTTTTTGGCTTGGTTTCACTAAAGTGCATGTAGATTTTGTTTTCAGGGCATTAATCTACTTTTATTGTTTTGAATAATTTAACTAACTAATTCAAAAACTAGCTAATGTTATTTTTTACTTGGTTGGGATACAATAGCTAGGATCAACGACTTAGCATTGGGTGGTTGAAGCAGGCATCGGGGGATTTCATAAGTTTTTATAAAACCAAGACGACACTCTGTCTCTGCTACAACCTTGCATTGGATCATGGTGGGAATGTTTAGGATATTGTCGATGAGAAATTGAATGGGACTTGGAGGCCCAAGTGGTAAAATTTACTAGTTTCCCTAAGAAATTTGTTATTATATTCGTGGTAAAGGTTCTTTATAGATTTCTTAGGAGTTTGTCATTATGTTTAGTGTTAAGTTTTAATGTTCAATGTGGAACAATCCAATAGAATATATTAGGGATTTATTGCTAGTCTTTGTAGGGTAAGATAAAAAAAACCAGTTGCAAAATACGAGTTGACTGTGAAATTTGACGGTGAAATAGTGCATTTGAAAGAACTTTGGGTCATGTGTTACTTTTGGGTGCTTTGTAAGTTTCATTTAGAAAATGGTAATTGTATTTAAATTAATAAAAATAGATGGATAAATAAAGAAAATTGTTAGACAAGAGATATCAAGATAGGGTTTTTTTTAAATTACCAGGCTTTCCATTTGAACAAATACCTACCGCACAGGTATATGGTATTCAATTTTGGTGTTGAATGATATTAGTTCATCGTTGACCATTTTTTTTTGCAATTTTCAATGTTAAACATAGTAATAACAAAATAATTGTATTTTTTTAATACAAATTTTGTATCTTGCATCTTATTGGATAATTGGTCTAGATTGTATATGGAACAAAATGAAACACACACGGTGTTGGCACGTAGTTGTAAGACCCTAGGTTCAAGTTAATTAACCAACAAAACCCTTCAGACACTGGCCCTTTCGGCATCAGTTGCATGCAAGTGAATTCTCACCCGAGGCATCTATTTGGGCTACAGGAACCAAGTTTCTGCAGTAGTGAGGGGATGGGAGGCGATCGTCTTATCCATTCTTACTTATCTACTCTGTGTACATTATTCGTTGTCTGTTATTCCTTGATTAATTAGTGAATTTAGTTATATAGCACCATTACAATACATATTGCAACATAAACCATTCATTGTAACAATCATAACTATTGCGCAATGGTCATATAGTAAACAGATCTAGTCTAACATGCATAATGAAAACATTCATGATCAATCACATAAAAATACAAGCAGACATAGTAATTAACATGGTTCACCCAACTTTTGGGCTACGTCCACAATGGTTGGATTTTTAATTATGCTTTCTATAATCATTCTAGGCTTGTGCATTGCGCTACAATAGATTCATCATATTATCAATCCCCCTTATGCCTAGTCGTTATGCAGTGCAAGCTTCTCTCTCTACAACTTTCCCTATACACTCAGACAGAGACTCCCTCGCCTTTTTGGTATTTTCTCTCACTCTCTTCGTGAACATAACAAAACCCCTATCTTTCCAACCCATTACATATTTATACATGGAATCTAGGGCTCAAAACCCTACTTTTCTTATCCCCGAAACTCTATTACAACTCACTCCGACTCATGAAAACTCATGTTGACTCATTATTCGGGCGTGCTTTTCTTGATTTTATGTCTGCATGATGTTTTTGCATTCTCAATTGTTGTTCTTCCTTCTTTTGTGTGTCTTTATGCCTTTGGCATGTCGAACTGTTGTCCTTCCTTTTCACCCACTTTATCTTCCTTCTTTTATTCTCCTGCTTTATTCTCCTACTTTACTCGTTGCTAAGTATGCTCTTACTGCACACTTCAATCAAGAATGTGCCTTTACTATGCATATCCTCCATACTTAGGATTTTCCTGAAAATTGTATCCAAAATTCGTGTCCAACAGGCCCCCAACATTCACTTGTGGCTCGTCCTGAGCCATTCAGGCCTGTTGCATCACGCTCCTCCATGTCTCTATGAAATTTTGGGAGGTGTCCTTTGCTATCGCGACTTCCTTTATTACTTCTACCTCTATCCCCAGAATTTCCTCTATGCTTTGCATAGGCAGGGTCATGAGCTTCTCTTCAGTGTCTTGCGCTACTTACTTCACTTTTCCATGCGCAACTGCCAATTCCCCTATCACCCTTAGTGCTTCGTCTTATAGAGGTCCTAATCGTTGTTGGAGAATCTCCTATTGGTTCTTTGTCTTTTCGATTTCATTGTATGACTTGTTGGTTGTGGATCCTGATTATCTTCATGATTCAWAGGTTTTTTTTTTCAGCCRTGTTTATACCCCATGAATATTGTACACCCCTCCACGCGGGGGGTGTCGCAGGGGGGGCTTGCTCYCCCTGCGGGGGTTCGGGGGCGAAACCTCGGAAGGAAAAAAWTCCTTGTAAATGTACATTGTAATTTCATACTCAATCTTGACCATTCATCATTAAGTCACAGATCTGATGGTGGAGATTATGTTAGGATTTTTTTCCCTRGAAGAAAACCCTCTTTTATGAGGGAATTGTATTGTGGTTGTGCATTATTKCAAATATTGTATTCTAAGAAAGGAGACTGTGAGAGAAAGAAGAGGAAGTTATAGCGGGTATGTTGTAGGTTGTATCCCTTCATTTTGTTGGATAATAAAAATGAAGGACCTAGCAATTTCTCTAGTAGACATAGCCCACACTGGGTTAACCACGTATATTTGTGTCTCTATTATTTTTGTATCTTTTATGTTTTATTTCCACATTTGTTTTATTTTATTGCTCCACGATCCTGTTTTTATAACATGACTACCTTTGTGCCAAAATGATTGTCATTCGTTCAGCAGGAGGGAGCATGTTTATGCTCTTTGAAGCCTTCTATGTTTTTTCCTATGCATCCCTCAATCTGGCTTCCATGACCTTCATTTATGGATTGTCCATCGGGTTCGTACATATCTGTGTACTTTCCTCATAGAGCTTTGATATTTTCTACCCTTGTCATCATTGTTCTCTCTCTTCCTACCCTTTCCTTTGGTGGTGTTCCTTGCACGGTGCACAATTACAAGTACCTAATCCTTCTGTGGAATCCTTTGATGACTTCACCAATTCTTGAGACCTGCTCTTCCATTTTGGCCTCTAGTACTAATGGTACTTCGAGGATCTCCTTTGTTTTATTTGCTCGGCCTAGTCCTTCTATTTTAATGTTTTCTCGGCCCTTTCCTCAACCTCATTATTCTCCTTCGTCGTTCTTTCTACTTTTTCTTCAACTTCACTCTTTTCCTGTAGAGCAGTTGCATACTTTTGGTGCATTTAGGCCTTCTCATCTATCACTCTGATCAATTCTTTGCAAGCTAGTTTTGACTGGAGCATTAAATCTCCTACATAATTTTGATCTGCAAGCTCTATAGTATTTTTGTAGGAATGTTAGAAACAAGTACATCCAGGTGACCTATTGCTTTCATTTTCTGTTGCAGTTATGGCATTGGGAAATCAACTCCATTTGTCTCGATCCCTAACATTCTACGCCCATCTACTAACTCAGACAAGAATGGATTGGCAGTCTCTACTTACTCAACCGGACTCATGGACGGTCCTTGACCCAAGCCTTTCTATGGTGCTATCTTCACGGTCTCCAATAGTTGTTGTATTGTTATCAACTGGTCCTGCACCTTCTGGTGTTTTTCTTATTGTTTCCTTGTTGCTTATTTAATGGCTTCCTTTGCAACATCCCGTACTTGGTAGCTTATTTTTTCCATGTCATCGTCTGTCATATTATAGACAGGTGGTACTTTGTGCGCTTTCATCTTTTTTCACGTAGTTATGGCTGGCCTATTCCCCTTATCTTTTCATTTGACCCATGTTCTTGGAACTAGTTGTTGTGTTTCTTCTAATGTTGGTCCTATATTTGACATATTTCCTGTGCCATTGTGTTTCCCATTTCCATGTCCCTTGTCTAATGCTTCCTCGTCGTTGTCTAGTTCTTCTTCTTCGTTCGGGTGTTTCGTTTGTTCTCCTAGAATTTTTCATTCATATTCCCAATCATTGGTGATCAGGCATACATCATCTCTTGTCAATTTTTAGATGGTTGGAAGCCACTGGTGCACAAGGTCCCTTTTGGCTTGAATGTACATATGGTGCATCCCTTCTTTAAAGAGCACAATATCCTGGTAGGTCTCTACAGTATGGGCAGTGATGCATGGTGTGTGCTAGATTATGTGCCTAATTGTGTTAAAGTAGACATAGAAAGTGGCATTGTTATATACTTGTCTCCTTTTGTTTGTCATATGCCATAGGTTTGCATACCAAGCAACTGCATTACCTCTGCTGAATTTTCTCAAACTTTGGTAATCCCCAAGATCCTTCCAGCCAACTAGTGCGATCAATATGAGAAGCCAGGCATAATGAAACTTCATGCATTTCTCCTAGGATTATATGCAGTCTATCAAAAATTTATTTACCAAAAATGTGGCCCAATTCATTTGGAACCCCTCTATGCACTTTTTTGCAGCTGCGATTATTTGACATATTTCCTGTGTTATTGTGTTTCCCATTTCCATGTCCCTCGTCTAATGCTTCCTCATAATTGTCTGGTTCTTCTTCTTCGTTCGGGTGTTCCGTTTGTTCTCCTAGAATTTTCCATTTGTCTTCCCAATCATTGGTGATCAGGCATACATCATCTCCTGTCAATTTTTAGATGGTTGGAAGCCACTGGCGCACAAGGTCCCTTTTGGATTGAATGTACATATGGTGCATCCCTACTTTAAAGAGTGCAATATCCTGGTAGGTCTCTATAGTATGGGCAATGACGCATGGCGTGTGCTAGATTATGTGCCTAATTGTGTTAAAGTAGACATATAAAGTGGCGTTGTTATATACTTGTCTCCTTTTGTTTGTCATATGCCATAGAGGTTTTCATACCGAGCAACTGCATTACCTCTGTTGGATTTTCTCAAACTTTGGTAATCCCCAGGATCCTTCTAGCCAACTAGTGTGATCAATATGAGAAGTTGGGCATAATGAAACTTCATGCATTTCTCCTAGGATTCTATGTAGCCTATCAAAAAATTATTTACCAAAAATGTGGCCCTATTCATTTGGACCCCCTCTGCGCACTTTTTTGCGGCTACGATTATTCGACATATTTCCTGTGCCATTGTGTTTCCCATTTCCATGTCCCTCGTCTAATGCTTCCTTGTCACTGTCTAGTTCTTCTTCTTCATTCGGGTGTTTTGTTTGTTCTCCTAGAATTTTCCATTCGTCTTCCCAATCATTGGTGATCAGGCATACATCATCTTTTGTCAATTTTTATATGGTTGGAAGCCACTGGCACACAAGGTCCATTTTGTCTTGAATGTACATATGGTGCATCCCTTCTTTGAAGAATGCAATATCCTAGTAGGTCTCTACAGTATGGGAAGTGACGCATGGCGTGTGCTAGATTATGTGCCTAATTGTGTTAAAGTAGACATAGAAAGTGGCATTGGTATATACTTGTCTCCTTTTGTTTGTTATATGCCATAGGTTTGCATACCGAGCAACTGCATTACCTCTGTTGGATTTTCTCAAACTTTGCTAATCCCCAGGATCCTTCTAGCCAACTAGTGCAATCAATATGAGAAGCCAGTCATAATGAAACTTCATGCATTTCTCCTAGGATTCTATGCAGTCTATCAAAATTTTATTTACCAAAAATGTGGCCCAATTTATTTGGACCCCCTCTGCGCACTTTTTTGCGGATGCGATTACTGTGGCCGACACCTCGTCCTTGTGACATTTCCTCGACAATTTGTAAGACAAAACCTACGTTGAAAATTGCACAACATCATCACTTATGTTTGTGACATCCAACCCCCTCTTCCCTCTTAATGTGTGGAACTTGTCCTTCATGGTCTTCAACAATGATTTCTCCCCTACCTTGTTTGTGAACAGTGTTTTCAGATCCTCTCCTACTTTTTGAAAACCTATTATCCATGTAATTAGTTGGGTATTAATCGATACCGATGGGTCTAGCCACAAGGTTCCTCCATGGACACAACATAGTAACAATTTGACATGGGTGGTTACTTTGAAACTTCATCCAAAAAGTGGGATCTCCAATAGGTTCAATATTCCTTATCTCTCAAGTCTTGTTGCCAAATTCTATGGTTCAAGTAGGATTTCCCTTTTCCCTAGTATGTTTTTGGTGCACAAATATTTCTCCTATGCCATCTCGTGAATCTTGTGTTCATCTGTGATGTCTTGGTCTACAAACTTTAGGGAAACAATATTTCTTAGCATGTCCCCTTCAACAATTACACCAAGTGGTATTTCCGGTGTGACCAGTGGGTATTTTCCATCTACGGGTACTTTAATTTGTGGTGTGGTGTATTTTCATGGTGGTATATGGTACCTATGAAAACTTGACTGCGAGGCCGAAGCTCCAGGTGTTTCCACGAAGACTGGTGCAACTAGTGGTCTTTTTGTTTGCTTATGTATTGCAGTTGTTGGTGCTCCAACTTTTGGTGGGGCCATTGTTCTCTGTGACTAATTTCTTTCCTTTCTCTTTGTTGGTTATGGTACGGCTATGGTTTGGATATATATTCTTTGTGTTATCATGACTCTTAACAATTGGAAATAACCTTCCATGTCGGGCCCTGATGCGCTTTTATCACCCTTCGACAATTGTACAATTTCTTTCACACCCAATCTAAATGTCAAATCCGGTCAAATTTTGTCATCAATACTTTCCTTATTTTGGAATTAATGATAAATATTTCGTCGGATTTTTCCTTTGATCTGCCAGTCTGTCCTGATCCTCAATGACGTCTTCTATTTATGACTACGCGTCTCTAGGACGTTTTGTCATTTATGGATTCTTAATTGTCGTTTATGTGCTTTAATTCCCTTAACGATCTTTTCCCATGCTTGACTTTTGCTCAACTTAATTTCCTTTGCATCATTTTTGGTATCTGTGCTATACTCTATTTTTCTACATGATACTTCTTCCTATCTACCTTTGTATTTCTTCTTGTTTTCCCACTTTTTATTTTTTTCTTCCTTTTTCTACTTTTTGTTGATTTTTTGTATTTTACCTCCCTACTATAGTACAACTACTATGATACATGTGTTTCTGCACTTTTCAGATTAATGTGTAGATGGTCGATCGTCTCTATAGAGTTTGAGCCAACTTCCATTCACCATTCCTCCAAGAGATTCTCCATTCAAGGTTTCCAACTGCACAAGACGTACCTCTGTCGCATGTTGAATTAGTTATAGTCCTAACCAATGCATTCAAAACTTTCATGGATGATGCATGAACTTACTGTCATAGAGTAATACTAAGTTGTCGACTTGAAACTTTTTTTGTTTAATGTGTCTTTCATGCCATGTCTTTTCTCTTGCCTTCTGAACTTGCTGATGGAATCCTGCGACAAAGTGATCTTCTTCAATTTGTAGCAATTGTGACAATCTTTCCTCCACTGAACCAGAATCTGAAAGATTAGTAATTACTACGATGTGCAGGCTAGGCACAATAAAATCCATCGGCATCACTGCTTCTTAGCCATGGACCAACCTAAAAGATCTATATCCTATCAACCTTTTGCTTGTAGTCCTATAGGCCCACAAAATTGCAGGAACCCTTAAGTCATAATCATCTCTTCCTACATTGCAGATCTTTTTCAAAGCATTTTCTAGAATTTTATTAAAAGATTTTATTATTCCATTGGCTTGAGTGTGATACGATGTACTCTTTTGATGATGGATTTGAAATTCCTCAATCAATGTTGCAATTGTCTTCTTCGGAAAATGTGTTCCCTGATCATTGAGTAGTATGTGCGGGCATCCAAATCGTGTGACTACATTCTCAAATAGAAACTGCACAACAGTCTTTGCAATGTATTCTATGACAGGTTTTTCTTATGCCCATCTGGTCAAATACTTTGTCGCAGTGATTATGTACATAGCTCCCGATCTTCTTGTTGATGAGTTGATTGGTCCAACAAAGTCTATTGCCCATATATCAAATGTTTACAACATAACCTGTGGGTACAAAGTAATCTCATCCCTCATGGATGGCTTTCCCACCCTTTGACATACATCGCATGCCTAAAAGTATTCCTTACCATGTTTATAAAGCGTGGGCCACTAGAGCCCTACACAAAAAATCTTATGCACAGTTGCTTTACCTGCGTAGTATCCTCCTACAATCCCTTTGTGCGCTTTTGTGAGTATCATAGGCCTTTCATGCTCTAGCACACATCATCTCAGTATTCCATCTGCACCTAACTTGTATAAGTTCCCTGCAATGAGATGATAGTTTGTTGCTTTAAGCAATAATTATTTCTTCTACGTGATTGTCATGTCTAATGGGGCCATTCATGTACTTATAAATTGTACAATGTCTTCAAAATAATCGTCTGCCATTTTAACTGAAAATAGTTGTGCATATGTAAAGCTGTCATCGATATTCCCTGCATCTTCTCCTGATAGTATATGGGATAAATGATCTGGTCCTACATTCAACTTTCATCCTTTTATCCATCATCTTGTCTTAGTTTTATTTGATAATATTCTCATCTATAGTAAAACATGGGCAACCCATCTTTCCCATGTGGATCAAGTTCTCCATCTCCTTTCTCAGCACCAACTTTTCCTCAAACAATATAAATGTGCCGTTGGCACCTCAGAAATGGAGTATTTGGGTCATATTGTCGGCAAGGATGGTGTAAGGGTGGATCCTAAGAAAATTGAAGCTATGTAGGATTAGCCTCGCCCCAAAACTCTCAAGAGATTTCATGGTTTTATGGGCTTAATGGGACATTATTGCAAATTTGTTAAAAATTATGGCAAAATTGTAGCACCTCTCACTGCTCTCCTTAAAAATAATTCCTTCAATTGGACTCTTGTTGTTGATCAATCCTTCCATGCTTTGAAATAGGCTATGTGCACAACTCCTATCCTGGCCCTTCCCGACTTCAAAAATACTTTTTTCCTAGAATGTGATGCTTCTAGGAAAGGAATTGGCTCAATTCTCATGCAAAAAGGATGACCGATGGCCTTCACCAGCAAACAACTTTTGAAGCGCCATTTGGGCCAATCAATCTATGAAAAGGAAATGTTGGCTATTTTGCATGTCGTGGATCTCTAGAGTCAATATATATAGGAATGTGAAGGGGTATGGAATGTAGTATACCTAGGGAGGTAATATGGGGTACCTAGGGAGGTACCCAATGGGAATGTGCTTATGTATTATTAGTGGAAACCATTCAATGTAAGGTGGACTAGGTCCACTATATTATTAAATAAGGCCCATTATGGTAGTTAGATATAATAAATAGACTTTCTAGAAGATTCTTTCTCTAGAATGTTCCTAGAAGATAGAGAATGTTATATAAAGAAGTGTAAGCAACATATTGGAGCATAGTGAAGAATATTGTGAATGTATCAAGCATTGCTTTAAGAGTGTTATCCTTCAATAAGGATTAATATATGGTGTTACGCTACCTCAATGGTTTTGACTATTTGAATGTGTTCATTATTGGTGAATGGTTTAGTTTATTCTTGGTTATTTCTAAAGTATATTTGCATATCTATTCAGGTACTTAATAGGTTAGATTCCAAGAAGGTGACATTGAGGTTTCTTAGTGGAATGTTGGGCCTCCAAAGGCCAATAACCATGCCACATGTGCCAAAACGTTGTGCCATAACCTCCTTCCATATGATCAAACCCTAGCCTTCTTCATGGTGATGTYATAAGCTAGGTAAGTGACGTCCAAGCCTCCAAAGGTTGGCATCCAGGTGGGAGAAGGTGTGAGCCCTCCATCTAGGCTTGTCARAGAGCCTCCAAAGGCAATGAAATCCTATGTTATAATTATCACCAACTTGCCCCAAATGTTGGGTCTTTGCATCCATCCTTGGACTCCAAATCCCCCATGAAGGTCTGAACAAGTCGTCTCCTCATGAACACCTATMTACGAGGAAAGGTCCTGCAAAGACAAATCGATACGCCCTCCAAGGGTCCATAAGTCACAATAATCATGCCAAGTAATCCACATCTAATACTAAAACCACCTAAACATGTGCATCAAACTCCCCTTTTCAAACTAAACAAATGCTCAAAGACGTTATACAATTTGTCAAATTTAGGTGTGGGAGGGGTGTCAAGGAATCCTATTGGGCCAGTCAATCCACAAGTCCAAGGTGTTTCCTAAGAAAAACCTATCTAAGTCATGTAAAGAAGATGAAGTGGATGGGGTAATAATTTTGGGCATGGGGTTCACGACATACAAGGGTTCGTAGTGTCTCATTTATGGGTGCCTTTGTAGAGGGTGTGTTGCATCTTCATTTTCAATGCATCATTTTTCGAAGCCCATTTATTTGTCATTAATTAATTAAAGTCCATAAGAATTGGGTACTCCAAATGGGTAACATAATACTTGGGAGGCAGTGTTGCAATGCCACTTGAAGGGAGAGGTACACATAGTTCCATAGGGGTAAAGAAAAGGTTTAGTGCGCTTGTGTAGATCCCTCAACAAGTGGGACGTCTATATAAAATGGAAATGTTTCTTGCAGGTCTTTGATTTTTTAGGAGAAACATTTCATTGTTCTCAAGACCTATTTGGGGGAGCATCTAGAAAATTACAATCTTGGCTTTTATCTTTTTCCAACTACATTCCCTATGTGCCTTCAGCCCCTTCTTCCCATGAAATGAGGTACAATCCCTTCTCGGGTGAGTGCACCCGAAAATCCCAAAATATGAGGAAACAGAATGGAAAGAGAACAGAAGGTGAAAAGTATGGTTAGGAATGGATGATGACTCTTCAAGGAACCCCCCAGTAGCACCCTATCCCCAAGGATGACCAACTTAATAGGAAGAAATGACACCCACCAAGGTTAAATAAGGGAAAGAGTATAATTTGCAAGAAAATGTTATGTAATCAAGAAAGAATTCTTTGCAACATGTTCAAATGCTTCAATTTTTAGAGTGACATACCATGATACCAGAATTATTACCTCATGAAGCAAGACCTATTGTCCTTTGGGGCCAGACTAGTCTGATGGATGCTCCTCTATTGTTGGTGATCTGTGATGGCACATCAATGAATAGGAGGGACCCTATGGGGCTATGCTAGTAAATATATCTCTTGGCACTCCATGTCTACTACCTGTGGGCCTCGAGCTATGATCTCCATAGTTACCCCTAGTGCGAGGGGGTAAAAAGTCTCTTTTATCAAATGTGTCAATTACAATGTCAAAGATCCCAATCATTTCCCTAAATTATGGTCTAACAAATATAAATAGGTCGTCCAAAAAGAAGACGACACTGAACAAGTAGTAACTCAGGAGTGGGCGAAGCATCTAAGGAAATATGACATTCTTTCCCTACTCAAGTGCCCACATTTTGGTCGTGCTGAGGTTGTTCAGTCATGCGTATGTTTCCTACTCACCAGATTTCATGGGGGATATCTATGGTTGGAACGACCCTATCTTATTGACCAGAACACCATACACAAGAGTTTCATCCTTCCCACTTATGGAGAAGACCTGAATGATAGTCTCAGGGGAAAGGATGCAGCTTAGGAGGAGATCTATTCTAGATTCTTCACACGCAGAGGAAAGTGATGGTTTGTATTTAATAATCTAAATGTCAGGTTGTAACATGGCTACTTGCATGCAAGCTCATTTGCAAGTGTCAAAAGGAGGAATGCACTATAGGATTATTCCTCACAGTGGAACGATGTGTTAATGGGATTCAAATGGCCTGGGCCCAAAACCTACCAAAAGAGTTCATCATTGGTTGTCTTGACATTCAGGATCAGGGAAAGGAATTTTACTATAGTTGGATCATCCTTTTGTTGGGTATGGTGCTATGGAGACCACCACCTAGATTTGAAATTGACACAGAAGGTGCCCCCTCATCTATTTCTTCTCGGTTCCTCCCTCTCCAACATTCCAAGAATACAAAGGTCCATGCAATAGTCATCAAATCCTTCCACCCAATGGTCACAGTTAATAATAGCTTCTGATGAGAGGGTCCACATCCCAACAAACATAATCAACAAGTATGTTTATTATCTTGAGTTCAAGTTTAATTTCCAGAACATTTTGATACCTCCTCATGTAGCCACCGACAAGACGGAAGAGCCCCCTTCTACATCTCGAAAAGGGACATCATGACGAGAGTTTCCAAATGGCCCACGGACTACTGGCCTCCCTTCTCAGAGGTGCAATATGGGTTCGAGATAAGAACAAAGACATTCCAGGAATAGAATAGGGCCACGACTACTACCTGGAGACAAGAGAAATTTGTTGTGTCCAAGGAACGTGAGGCTCCCCTTTCAGATGAACGCATGCAGAGCGGCAGTGGATCTGACACAAAGGTTGTGGCTATCATAAAGTGAAAATGATCTTCCAAAACTCATGTCCAACCCCCTATTGACCTTAATAGTAGTGCAGAGGATGATTGCTCACCCTCCCCAGGCGCAACTCCAATCGTCGAAAAAGTCCCAAAAACCTCAACTCAAATGAATATTTAGCTTGATTCAGGAAAACATAGATGCACCACTACCATGCAGTGGCTAGAGGTTGGCTCCCAAAGTTCTAATCAAAAAATTGCCAAGATGTTGAAGTAACTTCGCACGCAATTGGCCAAGAAACAAGCATTCCAAAAGGATATGGTGTGGAAGGTGGACACCCTAGGCCAACAACTTGCGTTGTCCTCATCTCCAAAATCTCCACCCCTGAGACCATAGACCATCGATGCCATGGGACCAAGCCAACGACAAGTGTTGAGTGCCATCCCACTTGCCACAATACCCTCCGACTCAACAAGGACATAACTCAACTTTTCATAGGTCCCTACAGCCACAATACAGGTATTTATCACTACCATGATCTATGAGCTTGGGGAGAGAAACTGGACTCTTGCATGAGAGTAGGCCCAGTTATTCCTTCAACTTGATCAGGAGGTCTCCATCCATGTAGACACCAAATCTCGATTGCACCAAGAATCCAACACACGCCAAGAAGTTGAAGCTACTAGGAAAAACCTTCAGGACTTGAATATCGTTAAGGTTGTTGTGCATACATAAGCTAAGTGATCCAAGGGATCAAAATATTCTCAAAAATAAAAGTGCTCGGAATTGCTTCAAAATGGACTCATGCATAGGCCTCATCCTCATGATCCCAACACAACTTGAACGGGTTCAAATGGATGTTGTATGTCAGATATCACGTTTTGTCCACTTTTCCAAACAAGAAAAATTTTGTTGACCGTAGACTCCATACAGTGCTGACATGGAAGGGTCGTACTGCTGACGTGGTAGGGTCGTACTGCTGACGTGGCAGGGTCGTACTGTTGACGTGGCAGGTGACCATACTGACACGTGGCATAGGATGGCATGGAAAGTGATTAGCATGGTACGTGGACCAGTCAGACATTGACATGTGTCATGGTGATGGACCAATTGTATGGTACCATGTGGCCCAGACATGGCCTACCACGTGGCACCCCTCCGTGGTGTAAAAGGTTGTTAGAATCCACCGGTCTTGAACCCGTAATCTCTGGCGTGGGTGAATGACTTGGCGCAGGCTGGGCTACTAGCCCGCCTGCCACATGTTGCTTGCTCTATAACCTTTGAACAAGTATTTAAGTTTATAGCAAGGTTTTTTCGGGCGGAGAAAGGGTCGAGGCTTAGCGCCAGGCCTTAGTCATACCATATACACATACGCATTACCCACAAAACTCAGTGTGGGGATCAAGTGTTATCCCTTGGTCTAACCACATAGAACATATCCTTTGGCACGGATTTTAACATAGAACTTGGCCGCATGACCACCTTTTGTGCACGTTCCAAGAGGTAGCTAACGGATCTGGATTTGGCATTGGAACATGGCCATATGGCGCCCATGCGACCGACACCTCCACCGGATAAGGTGTTGGCTACCTAATGGTTCAACAATTTGCTCAATTTTACGGGATGCACATGACAGCTGAATTTTTGGCACGTAAAACACATAAAGGCTAGGTTAAGACATTCCAGGTGTGTTCTGGCGAGCATAGATAGCAAAGAATTGGGAGAAATTTCCAAGGAGTGATTCCAACTGAGTTTTTGGCCAAACCAGGTGCAGGAAGAACCCAACTAGGGGTTTTTGGACGTTTTGGAGCCATTGAAGCGATATATTTCTCATTATGGGCATTGTAAAGCACTAATTTCGACACTTTGAGCATTAATGAAAATGATACATTGGAAGTTGGACTAAGAAATGTAGCCCAAGAGAGGGGTGAACTCCTTTATCATTTTGTTGTATTAATATGTGTATTTTGATGGTTGTTTATGACTGTTTATGTTGCTCATGATTAAGAAAAAAAATCGATTAAGTTTTATGTGTTTGTAATGTTAGGGTCCTATAATCATAGGTAACTCGATTCTTCGACTGTTGATTTGGCGTTTCTCTCGTGATGACGAAGTCTGGCTCGGTTGATCCTATTTTTCCCCTCCATCCATTTCGCCCGATCCTCCATCACCCTGATGCATCCTTCATCTACATTGCGCCCTCACTCCCTTGTCCTTTTGTTCAGTCGACTACATCCCACTCACCACCCATCCATGCATAAACCAAACTTAGGCTAAAAAAAATAATAGATTAATAAGATTAGCAATAAAATTAATGTAGTTAAAATAAGTTAGACTAGTTAATAATTAATTAATTAATTAATAGTTAAATTAGTTTAGTAACTAGGTTAGTTTTTTATTAATTAAAGATTAAATAAAAATTAAAAAATAAAATATAAAAACACAAAACAATAATAAAAAACAAAATATAAAACTTTTAAAACAAAACAAACCTAAATAAAACAAAAGCTAAATACAAAAATTAAAAAACATATATTAAAATATATAACATAAAACTAAAAATTAAAAACATAAAATAAAAACCCAAAATACAACCTATCCTAAGTTTCTACCCACCCCAACTCCACGCATACTCACCTCACATAAAAACAAATCATAAACAAAATATAAAACTTTTAAAACAAAACAAACCTAAATAAAACAAAAGCTAAATAAAAAAAATTAAAAAACATATATTAAAATATATAACATAAAACAAAAAACAAAAAATTAAAAACATAAAATAAAAACCCAAAATACAACCTATTCTAAGTTTCTACCCACCCCAACTTCATGCATACTCACCTCACATAAAAACAAATCATTTTAAATCGATGGATATAAAGAATTCCGGACCCCCCCTTGCCATCTGAAACTTAATGCCGGGGTCCGAAATGAAGTAGTTTATAAAACCACCCCCAGACACGTGGTGGCTCCGCAATCCAGCAGACCCCCCCTCCTAAAACCGCTTACCACCTCAGGGGGGTCCGAAATACCACCCTTCCCAAACAAAACCACTTTCGCAACATTTTTTGACAAGTTTTCTTCCGAAGGGCATTCCGGGAAAAATAAAACGAATTTGGAAAAATCGAGAGAGGTTTTCTCCGTAATGGAATGAAGAACAAAAACCTCTCTCAATTTTTGCACAAGTGCCATGAGTAGGGAGAATAGAAGCCATCTTCAAGGCCCATTTTTTCAGATTTTCATTTTCCTGTTGCAATCCTGATTTTGCGGAAGGTGTTTCGGTGAGCTGGAGGAGAATTTGGCAAAACCGAAGGGGGTTTTTGTCCAGAACATGCCCATTTGCAATAACCTCCTTCAATTTTTTCCCATGCATCATAATTAAAGAGAAACATATGTCTATGCAGTTCCCTTTTTTGCATAAATTCAGCGCGTCTTTCATGGCGAACAGTTCAATATTTTCAGGGATTTTTGTTATTTTTGGCCAGGATTGCCCATCTTTCAAAGAAGGAACTCGAAAGTGACACCGTTGATAGGTTTTTGGCCCCTTAAAATAGGATCTGATCCTGTTGTTGTGGAAATTGTTTGATCTTGTACTATTTTTAGTATTTCAGTTCCTGTTTAATAGGATCTTTGTTTTTTATGTAAAGGCTATAAAGCCTATGTTTTCAAGGGGAATGGGGTTAGACTAGCAGGGAGATGACAGGGAGATATTCTTGTCCACTGTAAATGTTTCAAAACTGTAAGTGATTATTATGGAGGAATACAAAGACTATAGATTTCCAGATTCTTGTGTCATGTTTAATGTGGTGAAGTGCTTTTCTTATGTAACCTGCTACTTTCCTGTTCATCTGCCCTTTTCTTTCCTGTATTGTTTATGAGAAGAATAAGTGTGTGATTTGTTCTTAAAACACCCTATGCTAGCTCCTACAATATCTATGTTTTCTTCCCATGTTTGAAATGTAGAATTGTGGTGATATATGCTCTGCATTTGAAATGAATTCTCTCTCTACTCTTCTTTTCCCATCTCATATGATTTAAAGGATCCACTGAATATGATTACCCCACCTGGTTATATTTAGTTTCTTAGCTATTCATTTCATTCAACACTTTAGCTTTTGACTCCATTTTGCCCAATGACCTTTTGCTTGTCTCAACCAATTCAAATCCATAAACAAACCCATATTATGCATAACTAGCCTAATATCTTCTTTCCAACAAAGTTATATCAGACAGAGAGATCCCTCTCTGAGTCTTGGAGGGCTAGATCCCTGACTCGAAGTGGTTTTGATGTTGCCTCCGTGACTGCCCCCACAACCTTGGGAAAATTTATAGGGTGCTAACATGTAACTTGATCCTATTACCCAAGCACATACAAATTTCACTTGCATTTTTAAAGAGACTCAAGCCTTTCATTTTCAAATCAAGTTGGTATCAGAGCATAGGTTTTTGAAGGTTTGATTGTTTCCAAGTGTTTGTTTTTTTATTCTTACAAGCTTGAAGCTCACAAGAGGAGAAGGTCAACTTGTAGAGCCAAGTTCTCAACTTTCAAGAAGGAGAACTACACAGTCACCTCAAGCTTCAAGGAGATATTCACCAAGTATGGCTCATGAGAAGAATCATGAAACTCTTACTTCAAAGGATGAAACTTTCAGAAAAGATTACTATGATATGACAGAGATGGTGAAATTTTATTTGAAGAAATAAATGCAAGGTTGTAAGGTGAAAGCTCAAACCCTCAAAAGGCTAATGGAGATAGTGGTGATAAAACTCCAAAGGGAAATGGAGGGAATGGTGACACTCCACCTCCTTTACCTCCATCTTCAACCTCTTCTACCATTTCACAACCACCTCCAAATTCTCCAAAAGAACATGGTAAAACTTCTCTACAAACTCCTTTGCTTAAGCTTGATATTAAGTTTGAATTTCCTATGTACAATGGAGAGGTAAATGCTGAGAAATTGGATAACTGGATTCGTCAGATTGAAGTGTATTGTAGGAAACAAAGAATCAAAGATGATGAAACTAAGATTCAACTTGCTTATCTTACATTGGAAAGTGCAACACTCATTTGGTGGGAATCCAAAAGTCAAGAGGACATGAAGAAACATGGTAAAGTTTTATCCTCTTGGAATGATTTTATTGTTGCACTTAAAAGACAATTTTATCCATTAGCATACATGCAGAAAGCTATTATGGATTGGAAAAACTTTAGACAAGCTAAAGAGCAAAGTGTTCAAAGCTACACTCAAGAATTTAGAAGAAGAGCTTTGATTTTGGGTATAGATTTATCTTCTCAAGAAACTTTACTCAAATATATTGGAGGATTGCATAGCTACTTGAAGCACACAATACTTATGTTTAACCCTACAAGTCTATATCAAGTTTGTGTACATACAACTCATTTGGAAGCAAGAGGGAGGAATGAAACTCAAGAAGGCAACAAGAAGCCTTTTGTTAAAGGAGACAAGGGAAAGAGGAAATTCAAAGGAAATGGAAGAAAGAATGCTTCAGTCAAGAAAGAGGGAGAGAAACTCTCATGTAAACATTGTTCAAAGGATGGCCATCATGAAGACCATTGTTGGAAACTTCATTCTGAAATGAGACCCAAAAATTTCAACTATAAGGGGAAACCAAAGACTACTGCAACTACACAACATGATTTAGGTTCTGATTTGGGTGATGAAACAAATATTACAGCCATGGGTTTTCAAGGTAAGGATTCCATTGCAAGTACTAGTTCTTCAAGTAGTAGTAGCCTCAATGAAACTCAACATGTAAAAGAAAGAATAGAGCTTTTCCACCTAAGGGTTATTTCAAAGCATACCAAGATAAATACTCCTTTTGATACAAGATCTCAAGAAAACCTCATATCTGAAGACATTGTCAAGAAACTAAAATTGGAAACTACTCCACATCCTAAACCATACCCTCTAGGATGGATATGTGACAATGCCAAATTGCATGTGACAAGAAGATGTAAACTTAAATTTGCCATCACTTCAAATTTTATAGATGAGGTAGAGCTTGATGTTATTCCTTTGGTTATCTGTGGTATTGAGTTGGGAATCCCATATTTATATGATAGGAGAGCCATCTTTCATCATCATGAGAACAAGTATCATTTGTTTAAAAATGGAGTTGAGTACATTGTTAGAGCACATACAAAGAAGTTGAATTTGTCACTTGTAAATGATGGACAAATGAAGAGATTAGTCAATGCTAGTAAGAATTTTGTCCTCTTGATGATCAAACCCAAAGACAATGTTGAAAAAGAAGCTTTCCAAGGTTGTGATGTGAAGTTGAAATCTGATTTATATGAGGTTGTTAACCAATATGATTAGATGTTTCAGGAACCAAAAGCATTGCCTCTAAAAAGGGCTATCCAACATGAGATACAATTGCAGCAAGATTGTCCTCTTCCAAACATTGGTATGTACATGATGTCAGTCATGGAGAATGCTAAAATTAAAAAACAAATCTAAGAGTTGCTTGACAAAGGGGTCATCATGCCAAGCACATCACCATGTGGATCACAAATTGTTTTAGTGCCAAAGAAAGATGGTACATGGGACATGTGTGTAGATTTCAGGGCCTTGAACAAGATTGCGGTAAAGAATCGTTATCCTCTTCCTAGAATTGATGATTTGCTTGATCAATTGAAAGATGCTAAGTATTTTACTAAGTTGGATTTGAGAAGTGGATATCATCGTATTAGGATTGTTGAAGGAGACACTTGGAAGACAACTTTCAAAACAAAGCAAGGTTTCTTTGAGTGGATGGTAATGCCATTTGGACTTTGTAATGCTCCTACTACATTCATGAGAGTCATGAATGATGTTTTAATGCCCTTTCTTGATGATTGTGTGATTTCATACTTGGATGACATTTTAATATTTATCAAATCTCATGAAGAGCATGTTATGTAAAGCAAGTTTTGGATGTCTTAATGAAAGAAAAATTGTTTTTGAAGATGTCTAAATGTGAGTTTGGAAAGACCTCACTTGTTTACTTGAGACATATTGTTGGAGGAGGAGAACTGAAAATTGATCCTTCCAAGGTCAAAGTCATTTTGGATTGGCCAAAGCCCAACAATGTGACATAGGTAAGAAGCTTTTTGGGAGCAACCCAATATTGGATAAATTGTATTGCTAACTTCTCTTCAATTGCATATCCATTACATGCAGTGACAAGCATCGAGCAAGTTTTCCAATGGGGAGGCAAGCCAAAAAAGGATTTTGATGCATTGAAGGAGAAGATTAGTTCAGCTCCAGTTCTCGCACTTCCCAATTTGAGACAACCATTTGAGATCCAAACAGATGTAAGCATTTATGCAATGGGATCAATCTTGTTACAACACGGTAATCCCATTTGTTTTCATTCTGAAACTTTTAATGGTGTTTTGATTAGCTATCCTACTTACTATAAGGAGTTGTATGCATTGGTACAAAGTGTGAAAAAATGGAAACATTATTTGTTGGGAAAAGAAACTATCATTCACACAGATCATCAACCATTGCAATACTTACAATCATAAACAAATCTACAACAAGCAAGGCACTTCATATGGATGGTCTTTCTAGAAAAATTCCACTTGGTTATAAGGTATAAGAAAGGCGTTTATAACAAAGTTGTTGATATGCTTTCTAGGCCTATTGTTAGTGCTTCAGTTATTCTTAAGCATAATTCTACCATGCATGAGAGCTATGTTGAACAATATGCTTTAGATGTTGAATTTAAATAGGTTTATGCAACTTTGTGTCATTCTAAACAAGTTGAGGAATTGGATTACCATGTGCATGATAATCTTTTGTGTCATCTTGGCAAGCTATGTATTCCACGGGGTGAAAGAGTCAACATCATAAGGGAAGCTCATTCTTCTCTTATTGCTAGCCACTTTGGTGTAGGCAAGACGATGGGTAATTTCCAAAGGTATTGCTATTGGCCTAAAATGAATGAAAGTGTTTCAAGATATGTAAGAGGATGTTCTTTATGTGCTACAAGCAAGTCTAGCAATAGAAAGTTGGGTTTGTATACTCCAATTATGGTTCCTTCTCGTCCTTGGGAAAGAATTTCCATGGACTTTGTAGGAGGTCTACCTATGTCTAAAAAGAATCATGATTATCTATATGTTGTGGTTGACCCTTCCAACAAAATGTGTATTTTGATGCCTTGTAAGAAGCAGGTTACAGCTGAGCAAACGACACAAATGTTCTTTCAACATGTTTGGGTACATTTTGGGTTGCCCAAATCCATTATTTTTTATCGAGATTCTTGATTTATTGGGAACTTTTGGTTAACCTTATGGGCACTCATGGACACCAAGCTTAAAAAGAGCACAACTTTTCATCCACAAATCGATAGTCAAACAGAAGTGGTGAATAGAACAGTAGTGCATCTTCTTCGTAGTTATTGCAACAAGCATCCTAATCTTTGGGATGAGCACCAACACTACATTCAACATGCTTACAATCAGGCTAAGCACTCTTCAACTCAAACATCTCCATTTGAGGCATGTTTTGGTTATTTGCCAAAATCTCCTTTAGATTTTATCTTTGGGAAATATATTGCTATTGATGGTCAATATGACATTGATAGAGCAAAGAAGTTCATTGAACAAATTCAGTTGGTGCACCAAATGGTACAAGAATAGTCGGAAAAGAGCCAAGCCAAGTACAAGACAAGACATGAAAAGCATTGTGTTGATCACAGTTTCCAAGTTAGAGATGAAGTTTGGCTTTACATTAGCAAAGAGAGGCTTAAAGGAGAAGGTAAAAAATTGAAACCAATTAGATATGGACCTTTCAATATTTTTGAAAAGATTGGTAACAATGCCTTCTGTTTTGATTTTCCTCCTTATATGCAAATGTATGCATTTGTCAATGTTGAGAATTTGAGATTGTATGAGCCTCCTTTGATTGATGATCAAGGAGAGCATGTTCAGATTCCTTCTATAGATGATTTCTCGCCAAAATATCTTTCAGAAATGCATGAAGATACAATCCTTGACGGGAGGATGAGAACTTCAAAACGAGGGAATGTGGAATACCTTCGAGTTGGCCTTAAAGGCACAAATCCAAGCAAGGCCAAGTGGATTGAGGTTGGAAAGGTGAGGGAAGTGTACCCTCATCTTCAGATGGACTGAAAGTAGTCTTTTGGAAGTCCAAAAGCTTCCCAATGGGGAGGAGTGATCCAAGGGATCAAAATATGCTAAAAAATCAAAGTGCTCGGAATTGCTTCAAAACAGAATTGTGTGTAGGCCTCGTCCTCACAATCCCAATGCAACTTGAATGGGCTCAAATGGATGTCATATGCGAGAGATATTGTGTTCTTTATGCTTTGCCAAACATGCAAAATTTTGTTGACTGTACAGTCCATACAGTGCCGACGTGACATGGTCGTACTGCTGACGTGGCAGGGCCATACTATTGACATTTAATGTGACCATATTGACACGTGGCAGAGACTGATGTGGAAGAGGATGACGTGGAAGGTGATTGGCATGGTACGTGGACCAGTCAGACATCAACATGTGTCATGGTGATGGACTAATTGTATGGTGCCACATGGCCCAGACATGCGCTGCCATGTGGAACCCCTCCATGGTGTAAAAGGTTGTTGGACTCCACCAATATTGAACCTGTGACCTTTGGTGTGGGCGAATGGCTTGGCACAAGTCGGGCTACCATCTCGCCTACCACATGTTGCTTACTTTATAACCTTTGAACAAGTATTTAAGTTTGCAGCAAGGTTTTTTCATGCGGAGAAAGGACCGGGGCTTAGCCCCAGCCCTTAGTCATACCATATACACATACGCATTACCCACAAAAATCAGTATTGGGATCAAGTGTTATCCCTTAGTCTAACCACATAACACATGTCCTTTGGCATGGATTTCAACATAGAACTTGGCCACGTGGCCACCTTTTATGTGTGTTCCAAGAGGTAGCTAATGAATCCAGATTTGGCACTAGGACATGGCCATATGGTGCCCATGCGACCGACACCTCCATCGGATAGGGTGTCGGTTGCATAATTGTTTGACAATTTGCCTGATTTTGCAGGATGTGCATGGGAGCTGAGTTTTAACATGGAAAACACATAGAGGCTAGGTTCAGTCATTCTGAGTGTGTTTTAGAGAGCAGAGACAACAAAGAATTGGGAGAAACTTCGAGGGAGTGATTCCAACTTAGTTTTTGGCCAAACCAGGTGCAGGAAGAGCCCAACTAGGGGCTTTTGGACCTTCTGGAGCCATTGAATCCATCTATTTCTCATGCTGAGCATTGTAAAGAACTGATTTTGACACTTTGAGCATTAATAAAAATGATCCACTAGAAGTTGGACCGGGAGATGTATCCCAAGAGAGGGGTGAACTCCTTTATCATTTTGTTGTGTTAATATGTGTATTTTGATGGTTGTTTATGATTGTTTATGTTGTTCATGATTAAGTAAAAAAAATCATTAAATTTTATGTGTTTGTAACTTGATCCTATTACCCAAGCACATACAAATTTCACTTGCATTTTTAAAGAGACTCAAGCCTTTCATTTTCAGATCACTAAGGGCCAATATGAGGCCACACTCTCTAGCCATGCCAAACTCTATATTGCCCTAGATGAATCTTATTTCCAAGTTCATGACAACGCGCARGTCCCATCTGAGATCCCAACACCTCTAGAAAATCARGGTGCTTATTGAGCGCAWAAATCTTATGGAATCTCAATCTACATAACTTCGCAAGTGGATTCAAGAGTTAACACCAGAAGATACAGAATTATAGTGGAAGKTTGGATMAAAAAAAACAATTGTCCTAAACGACCTAAATAGAGCTAAGGATTTTTCAGGGGTAGTTGATCATAACTTTCATTTGTGGAACCATTTACAAAGTCCCTCGGAACTGGCTGATATTAATTATAGATTCTACATCGYCGAAGTTGAGGTCACCCAAAAGAAGCATGGCCTACCTTCACTCCCTCCCTGGGAGCATGCGGTTGTGATGAAAACTATTGCATCGAAGACAAAACAGATCACTGCAGATCGGGCTGAGCAGTAGAGTATATTAGATCTCATCACTTCTGCGGTCGATAAGGCTTTGATCCTCTAAACCTACCTTGCAGACACTCATGTTACTTCCATCCCCTTCATTGAGAAACTAAATGCAACAAATTTGACAATTCCTCAAGTCGTACCAGTCGATGTCGATGCAATTGTTCAGCTCACGCAAAAACTTCAAGGCACCCTTGATGAACTTGAGCGCTAGTTCAAGGATTTCGTGCAGGAACTTCATAACACAGTCATGTCCATCACAACAGTTCTTCCCTAAGGCAGTTGGCCCAAGGGAAAGCCAAGTAATAGTGGTGGGGGCTTGTTGGCACCCAAAGTTTTGGGTAAATATCATGTGTGTACACAAACAAAGTTGTGCGTGCTCATTCTAGTTTACGTGCGCTTAAGCAGATATGTGAGGATTGAGAAGAAGTATGTGTTAGGCCAAGTTTTTTTAATGTGCGCCAAGTCCAGTTCTATTAATGCACGTTGATTCGAGTTTTGGGATGCACACCAAAAATTAAGAAGACGCACACCAGAATCAAGAAAAGAATCTTCGGGAAATCTCCCCGAATGATTACTGCCAGTAGCACAAGGGAACGTGGCACAGAAAGGAGATGAGATGGAAAGTTAGTTAATATTTATTCGATTCTAGAAAGGCTACATGGAATGTAGGTAGGTGACAAAAGCACATGAGACTATTAGTCAATAGAGTGAGTGGAGCATAACTAAAAGAGACAGAGTGGTAAAGTCGAGAAGGATATAAAAGGAAGCAAGGACAAAAAAGAGAATGTGGATTCGTTGGGTTATTGTTAGTTTTGCATTGTTCAAGAGATAGTCCATTGACTCACTCTGAGCCTCTGTAGTATTGTGATGTCTCTGGTTGTAAGTCAGAGTCTGTCATTTGTGAAAGTCTGAAAGGATGCACATGACACAATGTATTGTAAATCTTGGGAATCATCTAAGGGAATATGTGACTTTGTTGTTGTTGATATATGATTTGCTTAATGTATGCTTGTGATCGATGTAATGAGGATGATAATAAAGGTGCATTGATTATGAACCTATGATGTGTCGATTATGTGTTTTAATGAATATGTTGTTTCCATTATGTTTTTTCAGTTGTTAAGTAACTTGCAATACATTATATGAATGTCAACCCAAATGGATCTCTGTGTGCTTATCCCTTCATTCCCAACAAAAGACTAGATGGTCTTTGTGATCCTCATAGCGTCTTGAGTGAGACCTTCTTCACTCTTGGTTGACGATTGATATGTTGATGCTTTGGGGTTTTTGTCGGTCAACTCTGTACAAACACGCACAAGCGTGAAACGACCCAAAACCTATTCATGTATATTGCTAGGATTTGTGGGAGCATAATTATCGCATGCAATGTCATAAGATATATGAACACTTATTGATCCCATTGTTCCAATTATTATTTTTCTCTCTAACACCATGAATGTTAGAAAAGGAAATGTTGGCCATTAGCAAAGTTGGAGATTGGTATGTGTTAGAAATGGGGACCTACATCAAGGCACATGGGTCGACTAAACCCCCTCACTTATTGCCAAAGTTTGTGCCTAACAAACTAATATTACAGGAAGTAGCCTACCTCACTCTCTTGCATGGGGTTGGAGTAGTGCTCTCTAGAGATAAGAAACTACCATGATCATCACTACCCTTCTGTGTGGTATCCTACAAATTCAAAGATGGAAAGGAGGCACAACCAAAGGTAGACACGTTGATGATGTTCCATTTCAAGGAGGAAATATTTCACAGATACGATTCATTGAAATTTGTCAACAAACACTTCCAGCTCTGCAAATACAAATGGCCCTATGAATCTGAAGCATGGAAAGATAAGGAAATACATAGAAGTGTTAGAAACTATAATGAAGTTATTTTTAGAATGAGAGATAGTACAAATTCAAAAGAAAATTCAACAACAGAAAAGAAAATAAAGCAAAAGACGCAGAAGCCAAAGCAAAAGTTGAGGAAGAGGTTGCAACTAAAGCAGTAGAAGAGAAAGAAAGATGACAAAAAAAAATTGAAGCATTAAGACTTCAACAAGTAGCAAAAGAAACATCAAAGAAAAAAGAGCAAGAGGATCATGAGCAGTTGAGACTCCTAGGAGAACAAGAAGAGAAGTCCAAATGTGAAGAGGAAGAAAAAAGGAAGAAAGAAGAAAAAGAAAATAAAGCTCAGGAAGATGTCAAAAACACTGACCCTATGAAGACCAAGTCATCTCAAGATACTACTAGTCCTTTGGTAACTGGAGGACACTCTCCTCTTAGATAAATGGGACTAGGAGCATTCATTCTTTCCAAGACTGATAGAATAGTCATTCTTGGTTCCTTTGTCTTCAATAAGGCTATAAATAGAATTGCCAAGCAATCTCTTAATAAACTTCCCATTCCAAGTATTCCAAAACTTTAAGAGACCAAAGATATACCTATGGTGCAAAACATCAAGAACAATCCAATAGCTTCGACCTCTTTGGAGTGGAATTTACTTAAGCTTCTGAGCAAAATATCTAGAACATGGTCAAAGAAATTGAAGAATACAAAGCCAAATTAGAAGCCCTGGAAGAAGAGCTTGGACACTATAAACGAGAAAAAAACCAACATCCTTGAGTTGATAGCAACAGCCACAGAAACACAAGATGAGTTAAAAAACACATGAAATATTTCTAGGATCTATCCATTTAGATATAAGAAATGGAAGAAATGGTCAAGGCCAAAAATGCAAAGTTACAAGGAGTTCATATAGGCATGGATAATTTAAATAAATTGCTAGAATAAAATCTAGATGTCCCATAATAAGTTCCCATGATAGATGAAAGGAAAACAAGTTAAACTATGCAACCCTTTTAAAATGCCAAAAAATAGGAAAGGAGGTTGAAAAGAATAAATCAAACTTAGTCATCCACTGCAAACGCATCCATGCAATAGTAGAAAGGCTAAATATGAAATGCAAGTTGCCCAAGATTGGAGATCTGGGCCAAGTAAGACCAACTAAAGAAGTTGCTACAGAACAAGAAGTGAACTTGCATTCAAAAATAATCTCCATCGGGATGGTTGAACAAGTTACACAAGCTATGATTAAGGAACACATTGACATACCTTCCAAAGATAATAATTTTTTTAATTATTTCTTAGTAACATTAAAGAATGACATGGAAACCTTGTCCCATGATGCAACCATGTATGAGGTTACATTAGAAGGCCTACTCTGTAGAATAGTAATTAGGATTGTTGCATATCATGATGTCTGGATTGCATATTTCAAGGAAAAAGTCAAGGCACATGCTTAACATTTTTTGTAAATTGTAATGTACAATGTACAAAGTAGAAAAATACAAATTAGGAAATTCCAAGTATTGTAATTGCCAATTAGAAGCAAAGAATTGACTAGAAACAATTGCAACTTGTTGGCTATCTATTCACAAAAGCACCATTTCAATGAGGGATCCTCCTTTTTTGTAACTTTTTACAACTATTCCTAAGATTTTAATGAGAGGCAGTGTTGGTTGTGGAGCCTGATTATCTTCCTAATTC
>ML782790.1:496089-517533 GCA_009831015.1 Picea engelmannii
GTGTGCATGCTTTCCTCGGAAACGTGCGTGAAGCGCCCTCCGAAGCGCACTTCCAAATTTTGAAGCGCGCTTCCAAATTTTGAAGCGCACTTCCAAATTTTTGAAGCGTGCTTCGGAGGGGGACGCTTCGGAAATGGCAGGAAGCATGCTCAAGAGCCTCGAAGCGTGCTTCCTAAATTTTGAAGTGCGCTTCAGCCCGAGCTTCCTGGACACACTCGCCCGGATCGAGCTTTGGGGCTTCGAAGCAGGGGTGGGGGGGAAGCTTCTGGTAACACTGCCTACAAGTCCTCTTCTTCTTTGCCAAATATACCCTAGGGTTTTATCAAAACACTAATGTCAAATGTCCAAGGGCTAAACCCTAACCCTAGATTTCAAGATGATGCAAGATGCTCCAAGAAGAGCACGAAACCCTAGTGACTCCAAGAGAGAAAGATGAAGTATAAGTGAAGACCAAGAGAGAGAGAGAGAGAGAGAGAGAGAGAGAGAGAGAGAGAGAGAGAGAGAAGACCAATGTAACACACAAATGATTTTTTGAAGGGACTCTCTTCGTCCTCTATTTATATGAGAGGTAAGGAAGGCCAACAATACAATGTGGGCCTAAGCTCTTACAAGCAACTTGCAATGAGCACTTATAGGCCAACACAACTAAAGTGGTTAGTATACCCTTGCAAGAATATTGTTGTAGCCCAAGCATCCCCAAGCCAACTCCAAGCCTCCAAATAGGAATCCAAGTAACCCCATGCTATCTAGTGCTTGATGCTCTCCTTGCAAGAATATTGTTGTAGCCCAAGCATCCCCAAGCCAACTCCAAGCCTCAAAATAGGAATCCAAGTAACCCCATGCTATCTAGTGCTTGATGCTCTCCTGTAGGATGTACAATGCGCCTCCAAAGTTGGGTGTTCGACTTTGCTAGTCACCTTTGTAGGGGAAATCTCTGTTCACATTCTTAGAGAGGTCCAATTTGGAATAAGTTTGCCGTGAAGTTTGCTAATTGCTCATATTTTATGTATTCTAATACATTCTCCGCATCATCTTCATCTTTAATAGTAACGTGTTGTAATTAATATTGATGTGTTGCAATCCACACTAAACATGGTAACATTAGATTTTTTGATCCACTGTTCTATTGAGACTTCCTTGGCATATGGATCATCGCATGATGTCTAGAGAGGCAAGCAACAATCAAAATCTCTCTACCGTACAACTGAGTTATTTTTGTGTTCTATAACTGCTTGTGGTGTCTTTGTTAGCTTTTGGGGTAGCTTGGACAAGTACTTCTGCATTGGCAGTGCCTAGCATGCGGAAGTGTCCAAGCAACACTCTCTAGATAATAACTTTGTAAAGAGTTTTTATAAAGTGGCTTTTATTTAATGACTTTTATTTATAAAGTGACTTTTATAAAGTTGAGTGACTTAAGTCATCTTAACAAGAGATAAGTCACAACCGTTGGTCGCAAGAGATCAAGATCAGATCTTGGCCATTGATCACTTTGGAGATAGGGTTTTAGTCATTAGGAGTTATAAAAACAGATCTAAGGAGAGTGAGAGGTACACAATGAGTGCATAGGAGCAAGAGGGAGTCTTGTGTTAATATTATGGTAGTTGCGGGAGGTATTTACCTCCAGGTGTGAACCTGACGAGAATAGAAGACTCCGGAAAGTAAGAGAAAACCCTAATGAGCTGGCTAATAACCCTAGAAGCCTTGTCGGCTCAAGAAGATAATTTATATTAAGTTATTAGCCTTCAAGTGAAGAAGTCGGCCATAAATAATAATAATATACTGAACATACACATATCCAGAAGGAGAAGTCGACCCCAATAAATCTGGCAGAACCAGTATAAATACAGGGCACTGGTTCTCATTTGACAACATCTCAGAATTGCAGACAGCAAGTGGTGCACACTGCAGTTCCCAATTTGGTGCGCACGTGTGGAGGAGAGCTGCAGGTGTAGTCGCTGCAGCTAGTAGTTTCAGTGTTGGCTTGGACTATCTCTTGGCTAGGGTTTGGACTATCTGATCAACTTTTTGTGATGCGCTATCCTTGGGGAAAGGTGCGCTACCCTTTGTTTGGCTATCTAGCCTAGGGTTTGCTTCCGGAGGAATTCTCAGTCAAGGTTAAGGTGCTCAGAGGGTGGATTTGGCCTATGGTTGGGTGACGAGGGTATCGTCAATGGTAAAACGAGCACACCATCTTCTATATTCTAACATCTTGCTCATGTACTGGTGTTTGAGTGGGCAGGGCTGAGGAAAGGGTGCAGGGTGCAGCGAGGGAGATAACAGCCAAGTGGGATAGGCTATCAGCTGTAGCATTGTAATCCTCTGATAGGCCATTATCCCAGGATGGGAGCCTGGGATTTTATCTAATAAAATCAAATTCAGAACTGGTTTTCCCGCAAGGGTTTTTCCAGGGGTGTTTACCCGAATCTGGTGTGCAAATATATTTTGGTTTCTGTTTTTAATGTTTCCACTGATTATTGTTGAGGAACCTAACCGTGCCTTAATTCAGTGAATGTGTTTTGCTCGGAATTAATAGCCGTGTGCTAGGTTAGCAGGATTCAAGAGTCTTCTAATCATCCCGAAAACAAATGTGAAGGGTTTTATCTGAGTAATTGGTCCCCTGTTTTATTGATACTTTCTCCTTGGCACACGGATTTTACCATTATGTCTAGAAAGGCAACTTAAAATCAAAACGTCATTACCATACACCTAAGTCATTTTTTTGTTATGTAACCACTGCTGGTTTCTTCTAATCACCTCAAAATCACATGTACACAGTCTTGGCTTCATAACTGGATGTCTTGTCTTTCTGTTTGATTCACCTTCTCAGGTCCAAGAGCCATCAAAATGATCAAATAAATACCTTCATACATCTTCACATCTTCATGCACTGTGTTGGCCTAGCTGTTGTCATCAACTGGATTGGGATCCTCCCTTGCTGAGTTCTATACCAGACAGGTTCCAAAATGATAATGTGGATTGGACACGGTTGCAAATTGAAGCAATGACAGTGAAACAGAGTAAAAGGAAAGATTTTGTCTGCACAGGACTTGAATTAATAAGAGAAAAAGAAAGAACAATCACGAGAATGCAAAATGTCTTGAAGCTCTTATTCAACTTACAGTCATATCTACATAAATAACATGTGATCAGAAGAGATGGAGGTGTGGCATAATATGCAATGTTGTTGCAGCCACTAGCAATGATAACTAAATTCTAATTGGAGGTCTCTTTATGTAAATAGAGGTTTACAAACACTATGGTTATGTATACAACTGTACATCCAACAAATTACAATTTACAAATTAGCAGTGTTGCAAAACTTTCCTATTTCTCCTGAATTTTCCAAGTTTTACAGGTTGCCAAGTTTTCCGAGTTTATGCTTGCTGAGTTTTTGCTGATGTATTCCAAGTTTTATGATTTCCTGAGTTGATGAACCCCACCTAATTGATTGTCTTCATAACAATGACCTAATGAGCTACTCATCAATTACTAATGTAATTACATCATCGTTGCAAAATATTTTTTCAATTGATCAGAGTCTAAGCTACTAAAGGAAAAGATAGACTACAAGACAGAGTATAACCGTGACTAATTTGTGGCTAAAGGCTTGTTTGCTATATTTACTTGGAATTGTGTTGGAAAGCATTTTATGTTTTTTGTTTCGAGTTACTCTTAGATAGGTTCACATATTGCATTCTCTGTTTAGGAATCTCAAGTTACAGATCCCATGGAGCTAGTGGCAACTTCTGCAACTGAGGCATCTACTCCCAAATATAGGCTAGTACAAGATGTGATTAAGCAGCTGTATAATATTCCAGAGGTAAATGCATACACCGTTTCAGATGCTAAGCATGAATTACTTTGATGATTAATTCTGACAGATGCTTTTCTGACAATTCCTACAGATAACTGATTTCCTTGAAGGGGATCCTTCATGTAATGAACGGAATGTAATCATTATGTTGGCATTCCTTTCTGCCCGGATTTTTGAAGAAAAACCAATGGTATAAAATTATTCTTCTAGTGATCTTATTAGTAGTCTCTGCTCATCGCTTGTGTTTGATGCAAATTTCAAATGTCTTAATTTGACTTCCTTATTCTTTCTTTTCAGGTAGTGAATCTGTCATGTACTCTACAAAACAGTATGGGTTCTGGCAATTCTGAAAAGACAGTGCCAGTTGAACATACCAAACAAAAGCATTGCAGAACTCAAGGTGATTACTGATATTTTTCTTTTTCCATATTTAGTTTTTGAATTTTATTCTTTTCAATTCTGCTACTATATTTGTTTATTAATACATTTTCATGACTAAGCAGAACAAGTGGCAGCTATCAAAATTCAGTCATCCTACAGATCATTCATTCAAAGACAGCATGATCTAAGAATTAAACTGGGTCAACGTGAAGCAACAAAACAGTTATCTTGTACGGAATCCCAAGGTATGCAATAATTATAAATTTGGTGCACTATCCTATTATGATATATCTTTCATTTTTTCAAATGTTCACACCTAGACTGTGCTTTGGACATAATATCTGTTGGTATTTTAAGACACACTAATCTTAACATGAGAGAGAGAGAGAGAGAGAGAGAGAGAGAGAGAGAGAGAGAGAGAGAGAGACATGGAGAAGGAATCTTTTATTGATTGAAAAGAGTCATTCAATTATCAATACATCACCATAAGCTTTCTCTTATAGATCAAGTGATAAGTTATTTAACTACCTTCTCAATTAACTTATATTTAATGTTAGGTCATTGATATCTATTGTAATCCACTAATATTAGGAATCCAAGAGTAAAACGACCTTTTGGAAGAGGTCCAAATACAATGATAAAGCCACATGTGTGGGTTAGAGAGAGACAAAAAGAGGCACGCCCCTCAAAAGTAGTGCCAATGTCCCATCAAAGAAGGAATAGATGAGTCAACCATGGTCCAAAGACCTCCAACGTCCTCCAACCAACTCCCTCAGACCAAGGCATGGTCCAAATATGAAATAACAACCTCCAAAGTGATGACATCACCCTCACATGTGTGAGTCATCCAAGTGGATAAGTCAACATGAGAGGCACATGTAGGCTCCTCTACCTAAGCACTCCTCAAGTAATCATCAACAAATGATGCCACATCATCATATAAGGTCCAAGTAACCATTTGTAACCACCTTCATAATTTGTAACCAACCCCTCCAATGCATTAAATACTCCTACGTGTGGTCCTAGGAGAGCAAATAATGCATGAGTATGAATGCAATGTTCAACTGAGCAAGGAGAATGAATGTGAGTGGTTTAAGTGGCATGTGTGATGACATGGCATCCCTATCATGGCTTGATGGACTGTTAGGGATCCAATGCAGTGACACATATCCCAATGTGGTACATGGATCCCAAGGTAAATGTCACGAATCCCAATGTCTCTAGATATGATCATATATTAGCACATGGATCCCAATGCAACATCACAGATCCCAATGTGGTGTCAAGATCACTCAAGAAGAGAATAAATACAAGGAGTTGTCCAAATATGAAATAACAACCTCCAAAGTGATGACATCACCCTCACATGTGTGAGTCGTCCAAGTGATTAAGTCAACATGAGAGGCACGTGTAGTCTCCTCTACCTGAGCACTTCTCAAGTAATCGTCAACAAATGATGCCACATCATCATATAAGGTCCAAGCAACCATTTGTAACCACCTTCGTAATTTGTAACCAACCCCTCCAATGCATTAAATACTCCTATGTGTGGTCCTAGGAAAGCAAATAACGCATGAGTATGAATGCAATGTCCAACTGAGCAAGGAGAATGAATGTGAGTGGTCCAAGTGGCATGTGTGATGACATGGTGTCCCTATCATGGCTTGATGGATTGTTAGGGATCCAATGCAGTGACACATCCCAATGTGGTACATGCATCCCAATGTCTCTAGATATGATCATATATTAGCACATGGATCCCAATGCAACATCACATGTCCCAATGTGGTGTCAAGATCTTGAGGCATGGTACACATCCCAATGTGGTGTCAGGATCTTGAGGCATGGTACACATCCCAATGCACAATACTCGCTTGAAGTGTTGGGTCTAGCCTCTTAGCATCGAGTCCTAGGGCAATCCATATTTCCCAAGCACCTAGGTGAAAGATATGTAAAGATGAACAATAATGATGCTTATTCATGTGATGACCCTCAGTCTTAGACATGCATAGGTCTTTTTTATTCATTTATTCGTTCATCTAGCTTTCATGAACTAGGGTTTTTATACATAATAGCCTTCGATAGGGAGCTTAGCATTGAGTTACCTATCCTCGACATTGTTTCTTACTACCCCTATCATGGCTTGATGGACTGTTAGGGATCGAATGCAGTGACACATATCCCAATGTGGTACATGGATCGAAAGGTAAATGCCACGAATCCCAATGTGTCTAGATATGATCATATATCAACACATGGATCCCAATGCAATATCACAGATCCCAATGTGGTGTCATGGATCTTGAGGCATGGTACACATATCCCAATGCACAATACTCACTTGAAGTGTTGGGTCTTGCCTCTTAGCAAGCCATTAAACGTTATTGGTGACATATCTTAACAAAACATAGGGGTTAGTTTTCATACTTTATTAAGTCTTACCAAGGGGACCAATATTAACTCGTATACATGCATTGAGTCCTAGGACAATCCATATTTCCCAAGCACCTAGGAGAAAGATAGGTAAAGATGAACAACAATGATGCTTATTCATGTGATGACCCTCAGTCTTAGACATGCATAGGTCTTTTTTATTCATTTATTCATTCATCTATCTTTCACGAGCTAGGGTTTTTATACATAATAGCCTTCGATAGGGAGCTTAGCATTGATTTACCTATCCTCAACATTGTTTCTTACTACCCCTATAAGCCTTTTTCTTTAAGTGTTCAATTTATCGAACAAGTCCCTTTTATTTAGATATTCATAGACAAACTAGGGACTAGGGGCATTGGCCTCATAGCGAGGGGGATTTGGCTTTTGACTTTAGCTCTTCACCTCTTAGCCTTTTTGGCTCATTGATTCAAGCTTTATTATTTTGGTCTTTTCTTTTGACCTTTGAGAAATCATACATGACTAGGATATAATTTTTTATATGGATGGAATGAATGATACGGGGAAGGTGGAAAATGGCTACTATGGTTAGGATGTAAAAATGCTATCTAGGCTAAGTATCTAGTAGTACAAATTAACCCGAGAAATGACCAACTCGCTACATAATGTAATGTTATGAAGTGCTACAAGATATTGTTAGGTGTTTTACCACTTTACGATGAGTTAAGAAGTTATATCATCACATCCAAATGAACATTGATACATGGAATGCAGAAATGAAGCATACTGAAACCATATTATACCATCCATAGTGCATCTGTCATCTGAGGAGTGAGGGATGAAGGTGAGCTATACCATGGTTGAGCAAGCACGATCATACATATGGTGAAGATCAAGAGAAACTCTGTTTGGATCTGGAGAAGATGAGCTCCATCCCACTCTTTTAATTTTGTAATTGCTTTTTGTTGAACATTAGCTATTTTAGCTGCATTTAACATCTTACAGGAGTTCACTTCACATGTAAGCTTCTTGGCCCCATAGGTCAATTATTCCTTGTGGATGGTTTAATAAAATTCGATCTATCTATCTCACCTCATTCTGCTTCTAGTTCCAACATGTATTGATGCCTGTATTGTATGATCGACATGGATTTGTATTTGAATTTTGCACTGCTTTTTGTGTAATTTCTACTAACTAGTTAGTTATCTCTTCCTTTGCTTTTTGTAGAGTACTGTTAGGAGTTGTTTTCGCACTCCCACTGTGTCTTCACACTACTTGTACTTTTGAGTCCCATTGACCAACTTTGTGTTTATTAATAAAATTATATTATATTATCACGTTTCATGACATGAGAGAGACATACAAATAATGAATCTTTTATTAAATGAAGAAGGCAATCAATACATCAGCATAAACTTTCTTTTATAGATCAAGTGTTAATTTATGTAATGACCTCATATAACCATTACTTTTGTTGGGTCATTAACTTTTATTGTGATCCTTAGAACTCCTAACAACACTTTATTGAACGTTACTATAACAAAATTTGTTTCCTGGCCTCTTTCATTGAAATACTTGTGTTTGCAGAAAGGGCAGTTATTTCGATTCAATCATGGCATAGAGCTTTGACTGAAAGAAGGCGATTCCTCAGGATCAAAGCGGCTGCTATACATATACAACGTGCCGCAAGAGCTTGGATCTCAGCCAAGAAACTTCAAGATTCTTTTGCATTCTCTGCAATTCAGGAAACAAGAGCTTGGCATCTCAAGGAAAATGGAGTTGAAGATGTGAGGCAAGGTAATACCCCAAGTGTTGCTCTATTTCTTTTATTAATCTCTTTTTGGTATTTAGGTGTCTTGGTAGCACAAAGTCATCAATTATTTCTTCTGCTGTGTCATCTGTGATTGGCAGAAGAGGCTTCCACTGTTATTCAATCTCATTACAGAGGTCTGACTGAAAGAAGGCAGTTTCGGAAAAGTAAAGAAGCCATTTCACTCTTACAAAGCGTTATAAGGGCTTGGATTGCAACTAATCGGCAGAAACAAAATAGGCATCATTTCAGCACATTTACAAACATAGAAAACATTGAGACAATTACAAGCTCTCCTGACACAGTGCATATCATGAAGGTGCGGGCTGCAGCAATAGTAATTCAGAGCCATATACGAGGATGGTTGCAAAGGTCTAGATATGTTTTGTTAGTTACCAATGTTCGGAAGATTCAGTTGAAATATAGGGAATACAAGCATTATATGAATAAAATTAAGGCTGCTGTCAAGATCCAATGTGCATGGAAAAGAGCACTGATCCAGTCAAAATTTTCTAGTTTAAGGTATGCTACAATCAAGATTCAGAGCTATTGGCGTTGTTACTTGGTCAGAAAGCAATTTAAAGAACAAAAGGCAGCTGCTACTGTGATTCAGAGTTGGTATCGCAGCTATAAATGTTGTAACCAATACAAATTATGTAGGGAGGCTTCAATCAAAATACAGAGCGCCATTAGAGGAAGACTAACGTTACAAGCTTATTTTAAGTATAAAGACTCTGCATGCAAAGTGCAACGTTGTTTCCGAGGTTGGCTTGTTAGAAAAGAATTTCAGCGATGCATCGAGGTTGATGCTTACAACAAAAATTTACTAAGCAGGGTTCAAACTATTGAGGACTCTAAACTCAACCATTTAGCTACAGTAATACAGGCAGCTTTTAGGGGCTGGAAGGAGAGGCAAAGATACAATATGAAGCTTAGAATGGTAAATCTTAAAACCCTTTGTACAAGATGTGCTTTACTGTACCTAGTTGAAGATATTTATAATACTAGTTGTTTTTCCAGGTAGTTCGTATCCAAGCTATCTTTCGGGGGGTTCGACTACGACGGAGTTTATTACAGAGTGATGTGGTGGGGGGCATATCTGCAGATGTTCAATTGCTCTCTGAATCTGCACCACAGAAAACAGCTACTGAAGCTGCAATAACTATTCAGAGATTTTATCGTGCTTATGCACCCCGTTTGTTGTCCTCCAGGGAGACAAGAGAACAAATTATCAAGGCACCAGATATTACGGTCCCACAAGCTTTTGCTAGAGCTCAGCATGTTAATCGTGATCTGTTCTATGATGTATGCATTTCGAATTCACAGAAAGCACACCTGGAACACATTCTTAGTAAATACATTGGATTTGTTAAACAAAGGCGATATTTTCTTAAAGTAAGGCAATCTGTACTAAAATTGCAAAAATGGTGGAGAAAAATTTTAGCACTTAGGTCACATTCGGCCGTTGTTATTCAGTCCCATTTCCGTGGCTGGCTTAGCAGGAAACTGTTTTCAAGGGCAAAGTCTAATGTTGTACTCATCCAAGTAAGGACATTTTTATGATTATTGGTTGCATGGCTTGTTATTCATTTAATTTTTCTTTATTTAGAGGAAGCTTTACAGTACCATCATATGATTACATCAAAATGGTCCATGACTTTCCCGATGCTGCAGGCATGTTGGAGAGGCTTGTTAGTAAGAAAAAAACATGTTGACACAAGGCAACAACTTTCCAACCTGCGTCTTCGAATTAAAAACTCCGCAGTTAATGTCGATGACAGGCTGCGTCTTGAGAACCGTGTTACAGAGGCACTGGAGGTGCTGTTGAATCATAAGACTGTCAGTGGTATTCTTCACACGTGTGCAACATTAGGTAAAAGTTAATTTTGAATGTTGATACTCCATATAAATAACATAGATAAAAATGGTTACTGTTAAACTTTTTTCTATGCTGTGAACAGATGTTGCAACACAACATTCCAAAAGGTGTTGTGAACGCCTTGTGGCTGCTGGGGCCATTGATAAGCTGTTTCAGCTTATTCACTCAACCAATCGCAGTGCGCCACATGAGGAGGTCTTGAAGCATGCACTGTCTGTATTATCCAACATTGCTTACTATCCAGAGCTAGCTCAACTTGTGGTGGATACCCCTGGTTCAATTAACAGAATTGCTGAACAACTTCTGAGGTTCGTTTTCTATAAACAATATCATCTTTCTCTCATAGTTTCACAAGCATAGTATGCTTACAAACAAGTGTGCACACACAGATACAAACATCATTGCATTCTTCCCTAGATTAATAGTTTATATGTGATTACGCCGAGAGGTGCATTCTACAACCCAGTATTAGGTTGATGTGTGATTCCGTGCCTAAATTCAACATGGAGCTGACACGTGTCACTTTTAATAATAATAAAAAAAACCTTCCTTTTGCACTTTAAAACGGGTTGAGGAAGGGTTTGCACCTTGAGAAATTTGATCCCTCTTGGCGCTTGGTAGAACCGGAGTTAAGATGGGTCTATGCTGGCTATAATTCTTGGATGGGAAGAATAAACTGGTTTTCATATTATTGGCAACTATGCCATATTGCCCGTTCAAAACATTACTGCTCTGTGACTGCATTTGGTTGAGGGAAAGGACTTCCCTATGATCCAGTTTGTTTATTTTATGTTCAGGAACTATTACTATAAAATTGATGTCAGAGTATGTATCTATCTTGCAGAAGCAAGGATGAAGGTTTTTCAAAGGCAGCAGAAGTTTTGAAGAAGCTATGTGCAGTGAAAGATGGAACAGATGCTGTTCGGAAATTGCCTGTTATCATTCGCAGGCTGAAGTATCTGGCTCAAAATTTGGAAAGAAAAGTTGATCTTGAACGGAGGTAGTAGCAAATTTGATGACATTTTTTTTTCTAGCCTTCCGTGATAGCAAGCATTAGATAAATTTACTGACATGTAATTGACTTGTTCCATATAATTGATTTGTAACTGAAAGGGATAAACTTCAAATGCCTGTTTTTAAATTTATGCAGAAGCTTGGCAAGGCTTCCAGAAAAAGCACCAGATGCAACAAGGAAGGCAGCCGAAAGAAGATTGAGGGAAACAGTTTCACAGCACCGGTCAATGACTCATCTCTTGCAATGCATCACTGGTGAATCTAGTCGAAGAAAATCAGAGGTTCACAAGGTCACACCTCGCTCTGATCATGTGTTGAAAAGTGCAAGTGGAGGATCTATTGAACTGTCAGGACGTGATAACAAAAAACGTTGCCCATTTCAAGACTGTTCTAACCAATAGTCTTTTGATGTATTTTTCAGTTTGCAGAGGGTTGTAAATCTAGATTGTATTTTAGGTGATGTGCATTATGTATTTGTAAGACTGAATCAGGGTACCTCTGTACAATCTAGTCGAGCAGTCGACTGTATACAAAGCAGTTGTTTCAGAGTAAAGTCTTCTCTTGATTTTCTTGTGTTATTAATTTGAGTTCATTAGACTGCGGTTGTGTCAACACATCATTACTATTCATTTCATTCCAGTCATAGGAATAGAATTTGCTTAGCATTTTATTTGTGTTCATTGGAGATTCAATTGGCTAGAAATGCAAAAATCATCAAGCAACTTTTGCATCAACATTCATTAAATGATAGAAATGTGATGTTATCCATTAAATGGCATAACGAGTTCATTGGAAAATATCATGTGTGCTTTCTGGGAGTCAATCAACAATAAAAGAAAAAAGGGAAATCATCAAATGGGTTCCATTGTCGTCTTGAGTCCGTCTTGACTTAAACTTCAAAGTGGCACCGACTTGGGTTGGGGAAAAGCTGGCGACCCCTTGGCTGACACGTGCTGGTTTTGTGGTCTGAAAGTGAGTATTTTCAGTGTTGGAAATGCATTGGCTTACACATTTGATGAAATTGGTGACTTGACTTGATAGTACTTTATAAGGTAAACAAGCCTTCAAATATAAATGTCTAGATATTGTTTGTTGCATTGGTAAAGAGTCAAAGTTTAATATGTCTGTAGTTCTGTATACACAGTGGTAAAAGAACGCATAGGGATCTGATATGATTCAATTTTATGCGGAGAAAGGTCAATTCATTCTGTTTCAGTTACCATATTTGTCAAAACGTTGAGTAAATGTGTTTATGACTGCATCCGGCACCTTGTGATAGTCACATCTACACTTTCATGTACTTATCAAACTATTGATCACATGCCAAAAAGACCAGATGTGACAAAATGTTTGCCTTTTACTTTGGGGCCATTACTGAATCCTGCTACAAAATTTCACTTGGTTCACTTAAATGACTCATTTCTATTGCAAATTCTCATCCATTAACTGCAGAACGATAAAATTTAATTGCAAGAAAAATTGGAGGTTATACCTCCAACAAAGTCCTTCCCAGGTGACTTTGTTGGAGGTATAACCTGAGGTTTAGTGTTACGTACCTAAATCCCACCACAAGGATTTTGATTAATAAGAGCTTTGGATTACAGTTACATAATTTAAGTGGTCATCTATAGGCTACAACAATCCTACTAAGATGGAGGGCTTTCATGGATACAGAGAGGAAGGCGGTACAAATATTTATGTCTAGTTCAAACATATAATTTTTCTCTGCTACTTCAACTTGCTCTGTATTGGATGTAGACTTCAAATTTTCCATGTCTTGCAAGTAAATATGGTCTCCATGTACACAGGTTGCATAGAATGCCTATCTTGAACAACTGCCAAATGTCGCAATACATACCACAATTTTCCCACTTTGTACTCACTGTGCTAATCTACAGAGAACCCAGTGCATAATTTCAACGATGAGAATAAGGATTGTATTTCCTCTTCATCTATATTTTGAAGTTTGATAACGTACAGAGGTCCTTAGTGGAGTGACAGATATGGTCAATGGAGAGGATTGTTGGTTGGAGTTACGGCGAGTCTAAATGGCAACTTTTCTCTGTATCCTCTCTCCATTTTCACGTTCTGTACAATTCCAGTTAAGGTTCCAATGTGCCAAATACGTTGATCACAATATAGTCTTACTTGGAGCACATAGCCCCATCCTTCATCAATTCTCAGGTTTCACATTGAATTCAGATGATCTACAGCAGGATGAATACTTCATGCTTTGTTTGTGTAAATGGAGATCATTTGATAGATCAAAAGCTCTTTGGTTAATGCAACCACCTTCAGTAGTGTTCCTTAAGGATGCTAAATGTCAATCGAACTAGAAACCATCATATTGTGAGATCTACTTTAGTACCTCCATATCAATTCTATCATGAACATGAGAGATACAGGCACCACCGTGGCCTCCTTCTTGATAAATGGAGAAGTTGTCAGCAGGTAGCAAAGGAAACTAAGGACAATGGAAGCAGACTAGCACATAGGATAAATATCAAGATAGAACATTTGCAAATCCCTATAAGAGCATAGCACATTTTCCTCTATATATGAATCCCTAATAGATGACAATTTAACTGAACAGTGAGCTGTGTCATAACCTCTAGGTCCACTTGGTTTTCTTTCATCCCTATGATCCCATTGACTTGATGAACTATGAATAAAATCTTTTTGAGATCAATCACTTTTCTTCTATTTTCTCTTCTTTCCCATCTGTGTAGTTTCGATCAAGAACCTATAGCCTTGAGCAACTAATATCTTTATAATAATACACAAAATAGATATAGAGCCCATTCATGTATTTAAATATCTAGATAATGAAATTTGACATTGGAGAGGAATAAATGAACTAATCCGTTCTGTGTAACTCATTTATTCAAAATGATTGGAGAGGGAATGAATAGATAATAATAGAGGGTCAATTTTTGAATCTGAACGACCAAAATGTTAAATTGGATCGTACCAGTTTCTACTGGGGATTGCTACTGATTTTTTTACTTGCTGTTCCATTCTCTAATTATTTTTTCAATTAGGAACATTGAAAATATTCTCACTCCATTTGAAGAGATCCAATACTCAATTATTTCTGTGATCACTGTTTATGTCTTGAGCATGACCACTTAAAAAATGTGAAAGGGAGTAAGAGAAATGACCGATACCACTGGAAGGAAGGCAAAGTTTTACACACTCTTGTTGATCATATCAATTCAGAAAGAGATTTGCATTTCATTAATCAAGGTATTGACATGTATAGAATATGGCAAAAGTGGCATTTGAACATGGTATTCAAAGTTTTCAGATGAAAAAGGTCGCTATCCTTTAGATTTCAAGCAACATAAATTTGTGAATATGGAGTCAGATCTGGATATATTTTGATTCATAACATTGGCATAATTAAGATGAAATCAGAACATGTAGTAATACTTTCCATAGGTGTGCCAAGTCTTAGATCCCTATAGCTTAAGATCTGTAGCAATGTTTGAGAATAGCTCAAGCCTTCTAGGTCGTCCTTATCATCCATGATTCAGATACCTAAACTTTCTATGTAGAGAAGTTCCAATGTAGACTTTAGAGAAATTTGGTTGGCAGAGTCTAGAAGTGACTATAGTCTAAATGGAAGAGCAAAGATTGGCTAGATGTTGGAATTTTTTTTATCAGAAGTTGCAACATAGATAACAATGAGCTAAAAGGAGAAGAATCGATAGAATACTCACTCGCATCAATGGCAGTCCTGACAGATCCATTCACCAAAGGAATCAACTTATTTATACCATCAATACAAGTATCTGCACCATGAGGGAACATGGTTCCCCCAATTGGACATTGGAACTTGTCATCTTCAACTTCATTCCAGTTTTGCACAATGTTCTCCATTGTCAGTTCCTTGTGAGGAGCATTAGGAAACCAAGCATAATCCTTGCTCTTGGGCCAAGGGAAGGGATTCTTGTACCTAGCCTAGGGCAAGAATAAGGCATTTCAAGATCTTGTTATTCTTTGCGTAGTGGCATTCTCTATATATCAACCTAGTTCTATGTTACACACCAAAATGTCACACCTATTTACACCTAAGTGTCACACCTATTTACACCTAAGTGTCGCAAGTGTCGTATGCACTTTACTAAGTGTCACAACACCTTGACACCATGAAAAAACACTTGTCACAATCCTAAGTGGAGTCGCCATTTTGTCGGAAAGACTCCTTCTTTGGTCCAAAGACATAAGTAAACAAATGGTTGCTACTTCAACACATTATTCAGGAATTAAATTTAGAAACTAGTAAGTACCTTGGAACCTGCATGCCTCAATGACATACCTCCTCGCTTCCGACAATAGGTTTACACCATTGACCTTTGATTGGATGATTCCACGAATCTTCGATCTCAACTCATTTATTCACATTCGTTGGAATGTACTAAAGGTACCTTGGGAATCATTGTCATCATTGGTGATTTTCCTCGCACTTGTTAACGAAATACCTCGATAACCAATAATCAAGTCGTTTCTACTATGTTCGACATCAATTCATCTATTCACATGGCTAGAATCGTACCATTTGGGATCGGGATGAAGACCCTGGGTTGGGCACTCACTTTGTTATGTGCTTTTCCCAGGCTGCGATGGAGATCATTTGAACATGTAAAAGATTCCAATACAATCTCCATGTTGATGATCTTACTGATACATATACTGTCACATAGATCCACATTGTATTGATCTGTGGCTATGTTTTGTCATCTTGTAGCTCCACTGTGTATTTTTCGTGGTTGTGATAAGTTCATTTCATGGATGTATGGATCCACATTATATATCTGGTGGCCATATCCTTAGTCAGTATTCTCATGGATCTACAGTGTATTCGTCGTCGACCATGCTTTGAGTCAACTGGTATTCTGAGCATATGTATGACTGCCTCGAGAATGAAAACATATTTATACTATTTGATGGTTGTTTGCAGCTTCTGCCAGGTTCTCCTACTCCAACACCTTTGCATTGAAGAATTTGTAAAGTGTTTCGGCCATTGGTTTCTCTTTTAACCTCACACTTTAGGGGGCATCTATTACACACCAAAATGTCACACTTACTTACACCTAAGTGTCGCAAGTGTCGTAAAGTGTCATATCCACCTTACTAAGTGTCGCATGCACTTTGTCAAGTGTCGTATGCACCTTACTAGGTGTCACACCTACTTACGCCTAAGTGTTGCAAGTGTCGTAAAGTGTCATATGCACCTTACTAAGTGTCGCAATTGTCATAAAGTGGCATATTCACCTTACTAAGTGTCGCATCAATTTGCCAAGTGTTGCATGCACTTTACTAAGTGTCACAACACTTTGACACCATGAAAGAACATTTGTCACAATCCCCAGTCAATGTGGAGGAGAAATATATCATATGAAGGTCAAAATACTATGTGCACATGAATTATTCATTATTATTCATAAAAAAGAAATTAATTTAGTGTGAGAATCTCCCGAAAATCCTTGAGAGATATTTTCTCCCTAAAAATATTGGAGATCCCAATTTAGTGGATCTAATGAGTGATCTTCTCCATGGTGGTTAAGCCTCCAAATCTTATATAATGAGGACATTCCAAGGTGAAAAGGGGAAGATTTCATGTGTCAAACCTTTGATCCTGAAAGAGGGAAATCCATTGAAGCATCAACATTTTAATCTCAAGACTTTCATGCAAGGGCTTGACGAGGAGAGTTTGGAGAAGATTGCGGTGACATCAACTTGATTTGTAACTGTCTTCTTTTGGCTTTCCATTTAATATTACCTTGGCCTGTTCCTTTCATTATGTTGTTCATTGTAATGTCTATGCTTAAGTCAAATAAGATATAGATAGATCTGGTTTTTATATAACAAAATCTAGCAGAAGTAGGAAGGTTTTCTATCTATAGGAAGGAAACATGTAAGCCTCCCTCCTTCTATCTATAGGTTAATGAACTAGATCTATAAGGAAAGTAGCAACCATTTGTTTACTTCTGTCTTTGTTTATTTGGATCCTAGGATAGAGTTTATTCATTGTACTTGAGATTGAAAGGGTTAAACTTTATACTACATTTTGAAGTCTCATTTCCCTCGACTATGTGAGTGTGATTGGATTCAAATTCTTAGGAAAAAAACGAAGAAGAAACAATCCAACTTGTGAATTACAACCCACGTTGGGGTTGCTAAGTCTCGATGTTTCATTGGTAAAGGCCAAGTGATTTTGCAATGCTCTCAAAAGGTAGCAAACGACCAAGAAGTTCTTCAACAAGAATCAAATACTGAGTAATGATTGTTCATTAAATAAATTCATTTGCTTTAATATCCTATATAACAAAGGCATTGTAGGCAGTCGTGGAATAGACTCACATTACATTGCACGTTATCAATGAAGTTTGTAGATTGTTCATAAGAATTCATAATCCTTGAATTGAACATTTCCTGTTGAAAGCTTAGATCACAAGATCTTCTCAATTGTATATAATTTAGGTGTTTCCAAGGTTGAGAATAATAAAATACATAAAACATGCCTTGAAACCTACATGCCTCTGCATTGTGAATATGAATTTTTATCAAGTTCTATGATATATCCACAACTTGTAGAACATAACTCCTCAAACAATACCAATGATGGAAAAATGGAAGTAACAAATATTCTTATATCCAATAACACTACCATAAGATAAATTTTCATATTCAAAAACACCAACACAAGGAAATTGACACGGGAAATCATCAAATGATTGAATCTACCATAGAAATATCAAATCAACATATGCACTGAAGGAAATATTTTAAATATGTAGTTGATATGGATTATATACAAGCATACCTTGTAGAGAAAGACCAAATTGTGTACAATGAACCTCAATACTACTATTCCACATATTAAACATATTTATATATGCATAGTTAGGAAATGAGTACAATGCAACACATTACTACTTCTATTGTACACATTAAACATATTTATATATTCAAAAATAGGATAGCTGAAACATTTTCTTGGCCTATGAACCCTACGACTTCCAATCATATTTACAAATACACGGGAAATTGAAATTGTTGAATTTTAATGCTTAGCTCAAGCACATGTAGTTTCTTTAAATTTAGCATGAACTTGAACCATAAACAATGCAACAATACAATATACAATAGTTTTAGTAACCAAGATCACAAGAAGAATAACCATGCACAAGACAAAAGAAGTTATCCTGGGAAAACCCTTCTCAATCAAGGGAAAAACCAACAATCCTTTGCTATAGAGGCAAGAGAAGATCACCCTTTCACCACAAACCCTAGTGCACACAAGAGGGTTCTCTATGACCAAGAAAGCTAGCGCCTAAGAGAAGTGCGTACTTCATACCTACAAGTAGGTGTTGAGATAAATGAATGAGTGAGTGATCCACAATGGGGATCTAACTCTTATTTATACATGACCTAACACATCAAATGGATGTGTCTATTGGCATAATAGGGACGACTTCTATAACTCAACAATATAATTAATCTTTACACAATATTATTTATCTTTACATGGTGGAGCCGACTTGTACCCTTTACAATACAAATTAGGGTTTTACCAAAGTCTTGCTCTTAAAAAATATAGCAAGGATCTCTCACACATCCTCTAGTGCTCAGCCACTAAGGACATGTCTACCTGTGCTCAGCCACATGGATGTCACTCTCAATAGATCAACTCAACTAAGTCCATAGGAGTACTATCTGGAGAGCCATCTCAAGTCGACTCAACTAAGTCCATAGGAGTACTATCTGGAGAGCCATCTCAAGTCGACTCAACTAAGTCCATAGGAGTCCAACAAGAGACCATCTCAAGTCATCTCAACTTAGTCCAGAGGATCACGACAAGAGACCACACACGTCATCTCAACTCAGTCCAGAGGAGTATGACACATCCATCACATGGGATTTCTCACAGATCGTCTCAACTCAATCCAGAGGAGAACGACCTCGAGAATGTCTCATGAAGCTACAATCATCAACACTCCCTTTCAATTAGGGAGGCATTCTCCACGAGGCCAAGTCTCTCACTGAAACACAAGATTCTTTGAGAGGTTCACACAGCTCTGGTTATCACAATGGATAACGGTGGAATCCATCTCATGTCCAAATAAATCTGCAAGGAGATTGCGAAGCCACACTGCTTCGTGGATTGCCACAGATAATGCAATGTACTCTGCTTCTGCGGTACTCAAATCCACAGAAGTTTGTTTCTTGCCACACTAGGAAACCATGGAAGATCCCAAAGTAAAACAACAATCGGAGGTGCTCTTCCGGTCCACTGCACTCCCTTCCCAACTTGCATCGACATATCCCTGCAATCTCATGTATACACCGGAGGCATACCTCAGGCCATAACCAATTGTGCCTCGTAAATATCTCAACACATGCTTCCCTGCTATCCAGTGTATCTATCTCGGCTGACTCATAAATTGACTGAGTACACTCACTACATAGCATATATTAGGTCTGGTGTTAACCAGATACATCAATGATCCAATCAACTATCTGTAAATATGTGGATCAATCTCGCCTGAATAAGAAGAAGCCTCATTCATTTTCTTCATATTCATCACCATCGGTGTAGGCATGGACTCGTAGTCTGTCATCCTGAATTTCTTCAATATCTCAACTGTGTATTTTCCTTGACTCAAGAAAATATCATCAGTCCTTTGCCACACTTCTAGTCCCAAGAAGTAGTGCATCATACCAAGGTCCTTCATCTCGAATTCAAAATCCAATGCATGCTTGCATTCAACGATAAGGCTTTCTAAACCGATGAGGAATAATTCATCAACATATAGGACCAAAATTAGGCACTTGTCACCAACAATGTTGTAGTATAGGTTAGGATCAACAACACTCTTGTTGAAGCCCAAACTCATCAAGTATCCATCAATATTCTTATACCATGCACGGGGTGCCTACTTTTTGTTTAGTCCATACAAGGCTTTCTTCAACCTGCACACATGAGACTCCTTCTCATGTATCACGAAACCACCTGGCCGCTCGATGTAAACTTCTTCCTCATTTTCTCCATTGAGAAAGGATGTCTTCACATCCATCTGATGTAGTCTCCAACCCATGGATGCGACAAGGGAAATAATCGTACTGATGGAAGTGTATCGGGAAACATGAGCAAATGTCTCTTCATAATCTATTACCTCCACTTGAGAGATTCCTCTAGCCACAAATCTCGCTTTGTACTTCTAGACACTTCTATCAGCTGCATGTTTGATCTTATAGATCCACTTGGAAGTCACTACAAACTTCCCTTTTGGTCTCAAAACAATATCCCACACATAATTCTTCATGATGGACTGATACTCTTCGGTCATGGCATCTTGCCAAACCTCCTCACTTGCTTCTTCTCCATGATAGGAAGGCTCAGTGTCAATGATGTGGCTCATAGCTGGAACATAGCTCGAAAATCTATGTGGTCTCTTTCTCTCTCGGAATGTACCACGATGAGTTGTATGTCCCTTTGCCTCCTGCAGAGTCTATCGAGACCATGCAGGCCTCTTCTGGCCTACTGCAATGTCTCTGGGAACATCAACTAGTGCTATGGGATCAACTGGATCAATAATTCTGCCATAGAATAGGCCTCAGAAATACCACAAGACTTCCTTAGATCTTCCTGAAAATTTTGGTCTGCAATTTTGTTAGGGGACGAGTTAAATCTGTGGTTAAGTCTGTGGTTAGGGTTTCTTTTAGCTGCATAATCCCTAGAGGGGCTTCTCCATGTTGTGGTCTCCATCTTCAGACCCTAATCAAGGCTCGACCAAGGCTAATAGGCCTGCGACCAGTCTTAAAACTTCATCATAGGGGTCCAACCCTTTCCTTACACCTACGACAGTGAGTCTAGCAACCTTTAAGGTTTTACGACCTTCCTTCATTGATTGTGCACCAGTCTTAAACTTCACCACAGGGGTTCGAACCTTTCCTTACACCTACAACAGGGGTCTAGCATCTATCAAACTTCCATGGCCTACCTTCATTTATGTGCAATAGGTCATCTTCAAGAAAATTGCTCTGATACCATGTTGAATTTGAATGCTTAACTCAAGCACATGTAGTTTCTTTCAATTTAGCATGAACTTGAACCATAAACAATGCAACAATACAATATACAAT
>ML782791.1:5429-17608 GCA_009831015.1 Picea engelmannii
GACACAACAAATCAGATCCGATAGTTAGAGTGGACCTCAGTTTAGATTGCGTAGTTACAACAAGTGAATAACAAATTCACCCGCGTAGTAGATTTTTGGCTCGACAATATTGTAGCAGGATTTATAACATAATTTGCAGTAGCTACCATGAAGTCGTACAACACAACAGAGCAAGAGTTTCTACACGAGCCTCGAGGAAGGTATATTATATCGTTGTATACTTCTATTAAGATATTACTCTATAACAAAGGTGTAACGATATTGGAGTCAGACAACTAAACTTCCCTGTGCGCATGGGGGAAGGGGGGAAGCACTGATATAAAAAGGATAAATGGAAGAAGAAAGGGATAAATGAAAGAAGGATGAACCCTTGGACCCAATCATGATGGATGGAAACCAGATCAAGTGGATCATGGAGAAAACTAGAAAGATGCACAATGGAATACCCTACCAATACAAGGTGAACACCAAGAAGAAAGCTGTAGTTGCAAGGGAAGGCTTGGAAAGTGATGAAGAGGAGGTAGAGGATCTCTGGGATGTGGAGTAGATTGAGGAAATCCTACGCGAAACATATGAGAAAAAGATGAGAGGTCCAAGAGCTGGAATAGAAGGCAACAATCCTATCCATATTAATGTTAGTGTGGAACCCATAAACCCATGTGCGACCAACACACCAAAAAGAACACCACCATTTAGACAACCGAATTTCAGGAGAAGGAAGACAACAGGGAGTACATCTACATAGGGAACAAGAACTAGGGGAGCCAATTTAGGAATCATTATTCAAGTATCTACATCGCACAGAGGCAACAGTTCAACATTCAGGATGGAAGGACATGATCCCACCATTCGGTTACCATAATTTCAAGGAGAGGCAATAGAAGATCTTGAGAAACATTTGTTTATTTGTGAAAAGATCTAGGAAGCAAAATAGATCATTGATGAAGACACTAAACTGGCACAACTAGCTATCATGCTAAGAGACTGCGCACTAGACTGGTACATGAGTCTAGATGTAAACAGTGCACCTCAAACAACAAGGACACTAACACACATTAAGAAATTACTGATTAATGAGTTCTAGAAGCCGATCTCAGAGGATCAATACATGAACGAGATGATATAAATCTGACAGAAACCAGGAGAATCTGTTTGGGAAATTGACCAACAATTTAAATGTCTGAAAGGGAAATTGAGGTGTGTCATGAATGACATGCAACATAGGGATCTGTTTGTGAATTCTTTGTTACCACACCTGAAATACCCACTGAGACAACAAAAAATTCAATATCAAGCATAGGTTCTACAGACAGCCTTGCAAATGGAGGAGAATCAATACCACAAGACAGATCCAACTATAGAGGAGTTGAAGGAGGATATGAATAATCTTACCTTTCAACTCAATCAGAATAAGGGCAAGGACAAGCGCGAAGCTGTGTGGTGTACCACATGTAGAACAAAAGGGCACCATAAGAACGAATGTCCAACATTCACGTAGTATATGGCAACAAGGATGCCAAATCCATTGCCAATAGGAGGACCCTGGTGTGTAATTTGCAAAATGCACAGGCATGATCCATATCATTGTCCTATGATGTAGAAATACCAGACAATACCAAAGAATGCATACTACACTTTTTGCAAGTCAGTAGGGCACAATGACAAAGACTGCAAAACTATGGATCTGATGAGGGAAAGGACATTATACACATATAGGTTTCACCTCAATTTAATTAGGCACCACCATAGTATAATACCGTGCCACAAGAGTATAACACCGGGAAGCCGCAATATAACATTGCGCAGCCGTAGTATAACCCTGCACAGTATAATCAGGTACCTCAATACAATACACCATGCAGAGATCGCGTTGGGTACAGAGGAGGAGGACGAGGAAAAGGAGGCTTTGGACGTGAAAGAGGTCTAGTAGTGTGCCATAACTGCCAAAAACTAGGGAATTATGAAAGAGAATGTCCTCTACCACCTGCGACATGCATGCATTGTCGCACAATATATCATGAAATAGAGGATTGCACAAAAATGTTGGGGAAGATACATGAGAAACAAAATAAGAAAAATCATAATGTACAATGGATCTCTACAAAATATAGAGAAGATGGCAAGAACATCATCATAGTGACGCACAGAGGTGCTAAAACAACATATGATGCGACTATACAGGAATCAGTACAACACTGGTGGATTAAGAAAAATACCGAGCCACCCAAATGATTTGATGCAGAAAAGGAGAAGGATACCTTTAAGGAGGCCAGACAAGAATTTATCAATCAAAATGTTGCGTCTACCATGCAACATACCCAAGACGTCCCAACGTATGAAATGCCGTTAACATTGGACAATATTAGTGAAGTCCACCCAGGAAACCAAGTAAGTTGTATTAAAACTTTCCTGCAATCCTATATTCAATTATTTAAGGATACATCATGTGTTATAGTCTTACAAAATATTTTAGATAGATGTACCACAAACTCTGAGGGAAAGTTAGAATAGAGGATAGTCAATCACCTCCATGCCAGAAGGAGAACCTGCAAAGAGTTTAGATTGAATTCCAACATCGAAGATTTTAAAATGGGCGATGTGATATTAGATCTGGGATCTGAAGTGAGTGTATTTCCCAAAAAGACATGGAAATGCATGGGAGAGCCTACCAAAGGCTACTCACCCATCCATATGAAGTTAGAAAAACAACACAAAGTTCTACCAATAGGAATGCTGGAAGGAGTGACAATAGATCTGGATGGAGTGCACACTAAGGAAATCTTCAAAGTGATCGAAATCGTGGATGACACAACACCATATCCAAAATTATTGGGATTGGATTGGGCATTTGAAAATCATGCGATAATCAACCTGAAGACCAGGAAGATGACATTTGAGTCAGGAAAATACAGGGTTATCGCACCCCTAGATCCATCAGAAGCCAAAATATTTTTGGAACCAACATGTTTAGACCTGGAAGAAATTAACCAGCTGTACCAAACCACCGCACGCACCGAAGATTACATTAATCCAACTGACTATGGTGTACTTAGCTGGATAAGTATCACATCATGTTATTCCAACTCAGAAATTGGTCTAGAGAATTGGAAGCAATGCCTACATGAGGTCTCAACCAGAAGATGCGCCCAAATAGACCGCACAGTAAGGTGGGTTGGGACAAAGGTCAAAGAACCTCCAAGCTTCCATGGAATCAATAAATTGGAAGAATTCCTAATGAGATATGAGGATGAAGTATCATACAATCAAATATTGGCACCTCTCGACATCGCACTTAAGGCTACACTTGCAATATGGTGGGACACACACAAAGGAACAATCAAGTACTAGTATCAATGTAAGTGGTTAGTGTGCATTAGGTTTTGCGCAGAGGAAAGAATCAACCAGTAGAAGAAATATGATGGAAAGGGGGCACTAACAGAACACTTGGAGAAGTGCAGAGCACTGTGGAAAATGACATCCCCAGAGGAATGGCCTCATCATTTCATACACACATTAGAGGGCATCCCAACAAACTGTATACAGACCAAGAACTATGCAGAGGAACTACGAGCTAGCCAATACTACAACATAAATTTACAATCACTTTCTCATTTGAGCATGAGAACCCCAACATAGACACAACCCTTAAATAAATAAGAGGGGTGATATTCTTTAAGGAACCAAAAGTTGAACTCATAACATAGGAACAACAACAAAACAAACATGCAGTAAAAGAACTATTGTCATGCTACCATGTGCAGGAAGAAGTACCGAATGAAGACGATTCGTGCGATATTTAGATTGAGGAAGTTGAAGGTGAAAGAGAAGTAGAAGGTCCACCACTAGAATCAGAAGTAATTTTTGTTCCTATCAAGGTGAATAAATTCAATATCAGGACAATTGAGAATCCCAAAATGGCCAGCATTGGAGACTACTGGGATGAGAAAACAATGGACAGGATAACAAAATTACTGCGCGAATACACTGACTTGTTCCCAATGACCTTCATAGAAATGAAGGGTATTGTAGGAGAACTTGAAGAGATGAATATCCCTCTCAAATCGGAGGCAAGACCTATCAGACAGAGGCCTTACAGGTTAAATCCCATCTACAAGAAGAAGGTAAGAGCAGAAATCGACATAATGCTGGAAGTAGGAATCATAGAACCAATAGAAGGATTAGAATGGATAAGCCCCTTGGTAGTTCAAGAGAAAAAGAAAGGAGGCATAAGAATCTGTGTAGACCCGAGAAAGCTCAATGATGCTTACCTACATGACCCCTTCCCTACACCCTTTAAATATGAATTCCTAGAAAATGTGGGAGGCCAGGAAGCATACTCATTCACTGATGGATTCTCAGGCTACCATCAAATCAATATAGTACCAGAAGATCGACACAAGATTACCTTTGCAACATAATGGGGATCCTACCAGTACACATTCATGCCTTTTGGACTGAAAAATGAACCAACAATTTTCTCCAGAGTAGTCATTATTGCCTTCAAAGAATTCATCCATCAGTTTCTAGAGGTATATTTGGATGATTGGACAGTGTACAACCTGTTGAAGGATCATGTAGAGGTGTTGAGGCTGATGTTATAAAGAAGCAGACAATGCAAAATATCCTTGAACATTAAGAAATGCATATTTGGAACACCCTTCAAAATTCTATTGGGTCACATAGTCTGCAGACAAGGTTTGATTGTGTATCCTGCAAATATTGCAGTAATTGTGAACTTACCACCACCGAAATTAGTGCGCCATCTGTGGGATACATTGGGACATAAATGATACTACAAAAAAATTATCAAGGGGTATGCACAGATCACTACGCCGATGGATAAATTGCTCAAGAAGGATACTAAATTCTAGTGGAATGAAGGCTGTCAGCAAAGATTGGACACCCTGAAGGAGAAGATGGTCACATCAACCATCTTAGTATTTCTATATTGTGAGAATACATTCCATGTGCATGTAGATGCATCCGCCATAACCCTAGGAACTATTCTGGTGCAACTAGGTGCAGGCGAGTTGGACCATCCCATAGAATTTGCAAGCAAGAAACTGCCAGACTCTGAGAATAACTACAACACGACAGAGTGAGAAGGTCTGGCAATGGTATATGCACTTCAAAAGTTTAGGAATTACCTACTTGGCAAACATTTTAAGATGTTCACAGATCATTCAACCCTTAAGTACCTAGTCAATAAGCCAATGTTGGGGGGGAGAATCCGTCGATGGTTACTACTGTTTCAAGAATTTGACTTTGAAGTCATAGTTAAACCAGGGAAGATGAACACAGGAGCTGATCACTTATCAAGGGTCACCAATGGTGAGGACCCTACAAACTTAGAGGATACCTTCCCTGAAGCATAATTATTTTCAGTCCAAGTCACGAATGATTATTTTGCTGACATTATTAAGTATTTAAGTACAGGGATTGCGCCACAATAATTTAACATTGCATAGAGGAAGAATTTGGTTGTTCGAGCAGTCGACTACCAGTTAATTTCAGGGAACTTATACAAAATGGGGATAGACAACATCTTGAGAAGGTGCATGCTAGAACATGAAAGGATTAGGATATCAGCAGAAGTCCATGAAGGAATAATGAGAGGACTCTATATAGGAAAAGATACCGCGCAGAAGGTACTGAGTGCAGGATTATGGTGGCCAATTATTCATCGAGATGAAAAGGAATTGTCAACAATGTGATGTTTGTCAGAGGGTTGGAAAATTGAACAGACAGGATGAGATTACCTTACACCCATAAGTAACGCTACAAGTGTTTGACAAATGGGCTATCGATTTTGTTGGGCCAATTCACCCACCCGAAAGAATATCAAGCGTTCGATACATCATCACTGCGATGCAATACCTATCAAGATGGGCATAGGCAACACTAGTTAAAGATTGCAACTCAGAGACAACAACACACTTCCTGTTTGAACATGTGCTCACTAGATTTGGATGTCCAAGGATCCTGATGAGTAACCAAGGCACTCACTTTATCAATAGAACTATCAGATCTCTGACTGAAGAATTCAAGGTCTACCATTAGAAAATTACACCGTACCATCCTTAGGAAAATGGAACAGTGGAAGCCTTCAACAAGATTCTAGAGAATGCCCTAACCAAGATTTGCAATGTCAATAGGGATGACTGGGATTCAAATATACCAGCAGTATTATGGGCATATAGAACTACTTGTAAGAAGATGGCAGGACATACACCATTTATATTGGTGTATGGACAAGAAGCAGTGGTGCCATTAGAATTATTTGTACCAAGTCTGCGTATCGTAATAATTAAAAACATGATAGAGCGAGGCGTAATACAAGAAAGGTTAATTCATGTGATGAACACAGAAGAAGATAGGATTCTAGCATTCTTTCACCAGGAAGTATAGAAATCAAGGGACAAATCTTGGCATGACTGACATATCAAGAGAAAAATTTTCAAGGAAGGAGACCTAGTCCTACTGTATGACAAGTTTTTTCAACATCCAAGAAAGTTTAGAATGCATTGGTTGGGACCATATGAGGTCAAGAATGTCACAGACAAAGGAGATGTAATGTTGAAGGATTTGGAAGGAACAGAGTTGAGGGGCATGATCAATGGGAGTCGAATGAAGCTTAACAAGGACAGTTGACCACTTGCAACTTGAGAGTTACCGTGCAGTTTAAAAAAAATAAGAAAAATCCCCGTGAAAATCCGCATGCGTAGGTGAGAAAGTCAGTGCGACAAGAAGGAAAAGAGTATGTGCACACAAGTCATTGAGTCAGCACGATGAGATAATAATTCTATGCTGGAAGCAAAGGGTATCTAAGCTAAGGACTTCGAGCGCTTATACCGGCGCATCAGAAAATGGACCAATAGTTGGAAAACATGGCAATTCAGAAAATGACGGCCGAGGAATGCAGGCGCCAACTGGCGGTGGCTGGTGAAACTATGAAAAACACATGACAATCCAAACACAGAGGTAATGAAATTAATGGGATGAAAAAGGAAACGTCCAAACAAATGACGCAAAGGAAAAAAACTAACAAGTACAATGTTCCCATGCACAAGACACACTGCCAAAAGTGAAAAAGGGACAACTGTCAGTGCGAAACAGTTGTCGCTTCACCGTCTCGCTATAAAGTCGAGAAAAGGGGGGAAAATAAAATCATTGTGTCAATTAATAAGGAGAAGATTGTAGATCCAAGTAAAAGAGTGATAGAGCAAGAATTCGACTGAGAATCCATTGAGTTCACACATTTACATCTTAAACCTCACCACAATGTCACCACCCTGAGTTGGAGAGCCAACAGGAACACGTGAAGTACTGCTCTCGCGACAGACGCAAGGGAGTAAGCGGTACCTATAGTGGTGGATGTGGATGGAATCCACACACTAGAGTACGAAAAAAATGTAGTGACAGTAGAAGAGGAACAAAACCTAATGCAGAAGGTTGGATAGATGGAGGAGGACCCAGAAAGAACTGAGTCCGACACCTCGAGTGGACAAGGGCCATGACAGATCGAGTAGGCCACAGGTTCAGTGCAATAGAGCCACAAATTAGAGGTAGAACATGCAATAGTACATGAGGGTGTACCAGAGGTGGGGGCCTCATCCCCACAAGCTAAACGAAAGGACCAAGCTGAGATCAATGCACATAGAGGGGCACAACCGCAAGTAGAAGGGACCTTGGTTCTACCAAAGATTCTAAGTGGGGTGCACGTAGATGATGACATGATTGACGGAGTGACTGCTATCAAATACTCTGACTATGATGTGGTGGATATCACCAAGTTTCCAGACCTGGTGTCCCAAAAATACTTAGAAAGCAGGGGGGAAGGTTCATCAGGAATGCCATTGTTAGAGATGACGCAGTGGATTATTGGGATGTACAACACAGGTATCATGAATTTATTGGATGTCCCACATTTTGGGTGGGGGAAACATATTAATGCCTACGTCAAGCAACTGCTTGCATGAGTGTATGGCGATATTTTATGGATGGATATGCTGGTGCCTATGACTGTGGACCTCATTGCAACAATCACGGGGCTACCCACAGATGGGGAAAAGATAGAACAATACTTGGAGGAAAAAACCAGAGCCAAGTCCATCTCGGATGAGATCAAGGTGTTATAACCCTAAATTGCACCACACATGCTTACCTGACATTAGGCCAACTCATATCCCTTCATTGCCAAAACATCTGCTGAACAACTATTTGGAAATCCTCTTGGGTCAAGGCCCACGCACCCTAACCCATTATTGCATGCGTGTGCACGCTGGCTGGCTCATTACAACCCACGTGTAACTAACAAAGCACGAAAAGAGGAAAGTTGTCGACGAAACAAAAAGCTATGGGTCAGTTAACTGAAACTCCCGGCCATGCATGGCCGAGGGTTAGTCCAAAACCCTAGCTCCTTCTAGCCTATAAAAGAAGGGGTAGGGGTACCATTTGGAGGAGGAAAAAATATAGCGAAGAAACTATGCCCATTTACATAATCCATTGTCCCAACCCTTTAGCCTTTCCTCATGCCAAAGGAGATTTAACGCAAAGCAGTTGGAGGACAGAAGAAGAGGAGCCCAGGATCAGGATCAAGGCGCGGTGGCCGGTCTCGACTTTGATTGTAAGTTGATTCATTTTTCAAATAATAAAAGAATACTTTTCCCATCCCAATGCATGATTTATCTATGGTTTGGTTAATTTATGCTTAAATTTTAACCCTTGAGTAGAGAAGTAGCATGCATGCATAGTTGTTTGTATTGATTGCAGGTCATCTTTGGAAGGAGTAGCGCAAACAAGTGGTCAAAGTGCAACGAAGGATCTTCATCGAATGCCAGTAACAAGGTTAGGATTCATTCTCCATGCATGTACTGTGAAAGAGGGGTTTAAGTTTTGGGTTGTAGGTTAAAAATTAATTTCTTTACGGTCAAAATCTGCATGCAAGTCTGACCCTAGTTTTCTAGTCCATAGGGTATTTTTCCCAACAATAGAATTGGTGACCGCACTGGGGAGAATACTCTTTAGGGTTTCTGGATTTCTTTAAAGTTTTTGGGTAGTTTAAAAGATTAGATTTTCCATTTCTTTGTCTGTCTTTTTCTAAGGTCTGAGCTAGCAGGGAGCCTAGTTCTTTATACTAGTTTTCCCCGACTGTTGCTTGAAGGTAGTTGTCGGGACACACAGAGGTACATGCGGCCTGCAGAAGGCCTGCACGCATGTGCCCGCGCCCTATCCTCTTACAACCCATGTGTGAATGCTAGCTGTAGGGATAACAATAGCGTGTAGGAGTTCAGAGAACTTTAGAGGCAGTCCACCTCTTCCCTGTTAGAATTATACATTCTCAGGGGTTTTTTTGGAATCCTGTCTGGGTCTTGCTGGTTCACAGTCTTGTCTCAGATTTATTTTTTCGCCTTATTATTCCTTGCATTATTTTTTCTTTTCTGTTAGAAAAATCATCCAAGCCTTAAAGGGACTCTGGTTGTCAATACCAGAGGCCTCTTCCTGGTCTGGACTGCCTATTTTTATCTTTGTCTTAGAAGTTATACATACACGCGGCCTGTACAAGGTCATCCCACATGTACATGCATCCTGTCTCAGCTCAGCACGCGTTCGCACACGTGCTATTTTAGTGACAGTAGCGTGCTTGACAAGCTACTTTTTGCTTAGGGTGGGGCAGTCATCCCCTCCTTTGATGAGAAGTATTCCTCTCATGTGTTTGAGTCTAGGGTTGAACAACCAATAGGTTAAGTCATCTTACCCTTAGCCTGCTTTTTCTAAGTTGATAGTTGAACAAAAAATATAAAAAAAATAAATATTTTTCTTTATGGTTTTTAGGCAAGCGTAAGAGTATTTGTTTTCTTTATTTCCATTGTGTGACTTTACTCTAATTCTTTGCGATCTGTGATTTAAGCCATAATTTGTCTTTCTTGGTTTTGTGCTTGTCGGTATTTTCCCTTTGTTTCTTTATTAGCACTTAAATAATAATAAAAAAATCTCTTTTCATTTTCTTCTTTGTTTGAAGAGTGTGTTTCTGCATCACTAGCTAGGGAAAAGTCTTTTGGTTCATAAGTTTTTGTAGTGCATTTAGAGCATAAGTAGCTCGTAGTTGAGCAAAATTCCTTTATGTTTGTTGCATAAAATCTTAGAAAAATTGAAAAGAAAAAGAAATCTTTCTTTGTGAAAAGTTGCTGAAAATTTTGCATTTAGAAAAAGTCTTTTGTTTCCATCTTTTTTCATTCATTTTTTCTTTCATATTTATACACCATCAATTTCACCTCCATACCCCTTGACATAATAAAAAGCCTTAAAAGCAACGATAATTTAAAATCTATTAGACTTTTTGTTTGTAGGTTTCACAAACTAGTTCAGGACTAGGGCCTTGGATTAGGTTGGAGAGGAAACTCTCCATGGCCATTCAAAACCAAACATTAGAGTCTGTGATAGGGAGTGTAGAAGTCCAGTTTCATGGAAGTTATCCGGGACCCCCCTCTAACACAGGGGATAAACATGAGGTCGCGTGCAGAAAGGTAGCGGAGATAACCCCTCCAAATCCAGACCAATCGTAGTGGAGAACACATATCGAGGGCTTGTTTTGGGATTCCGTCGTTTGCATTTGCCACGAGGCTTCATGGGTATTGAATCCATTCAAGGTCCTCAGTTGTCTTCTGGACCATTTTCTCTTGATACCCTTGACAGGTTTCGGGCTTGATACCCTACTCATTGTGGTCTACCCGACTTTTGACTGTACGCGCCTAGTGACTGTTCGCGTGATGGCAACCTAGTTGCCAATCTTTTTAGGGACATACACAGGTGACTGAGGGGGTATACCACGATACCTAGGATAGAAATCGGGCCACGCTTTGAAGAGTATACCCAGAGGGTGCTTCCATGTTCGAGTTTCACTTGCACCGGTAAGTTTCTCTAGTGTTGGTTGTTGTAACTATTCTTCCAACTAGTTTAGTGATTGCTTGTCTTATCTCTTAGGGGATTCTTTTAGTGTGTGTTACTTTTTGAACGTGTATAATACCTTAGCATGTATTGGATCTTCTCACACAGTGGAGGATCCCAGGCTCCGCTGGTCACGAAGGCTTCTGGGCCTGCCGCTGGTTATACTGGAGCCACCCCCGCCACCATTGAGGCGGAAGCTAGACCAACAAGGGTCTTTCGAAGCGACCCGGTTACAAACCATTGTGCCCAAACAACTACCGGAGGAATAAACCACCAATCTTGGCTCGGTTGAAACCCCAACCACTGATACCTGGCCACCGATTATTGTACCAATCTAATTTTACGAAATCCTGTCAGTGCCTCACACGGCTATGAAAACAAATGGTGTTTCTTCTTCTGGGAATCCTTCCATTCCCACCACAGTTTCTACCACAGGAGAAGCATCTCCTAACTTACCGTCGTCGGTCCGAGCCACCATGGTCTCGGTCGCAACTACGTCGCACAGTGGACCAACCCCGTCTATGGTGGTGGCCACAACCCCCTTCACACCTAGTGCGACATGCTCTCCGTTCTCATACGGTATGCCTAGTTTGGGTACAAGTCCTGCACTCACTTACTCCACTTTACAGACTTTGGGTCTGGCGGCAGGGAGCTCTAATGCTCCTCTGCAAGGTCAATTTGGGGGAACTCCTGTCCCTTTCAACGCTTTTCCTTACGCTGGAGGTCATATACCTCCTTCGTCCCCTTCGCTTGGTGGTCCGCATCAGCAGTCCGCCGGGCAGCCTGCACACACTAGTTTATTTGGAGCCGGGAGTCAAGGAACACCTGCGCACAGTATGCCGGTAGGTTCATCACCGATTGTTTGGAACAGAACGTTTGGTAACAACACTTTCTCATCCTCCGCTTTCCTGCGCTGGGGGCACATATAGCGAGACCTTGGAACTCAGGACAAGGATCCGTTCCCTCCTCTGGAATGCTGTTCTGGGGTAATTCTTTCCACATTCAATGGAACCCTGGACATACTACTATGCCTCTCCCATCAGGACCAGCATGGGGTAATCCTTCCCAAAGTCCTTCAAACATGATGCATGCCCAACATCCTATGTCCTTTATGGGAAATCAACCGATGATGTATCCACAGATGTAAAATCCTTACGCTGGTCAGGGCCATGGTTTCTACCAGAATCCAGGCCAGCAACCAAACTTTTCCTGGCAACCTGGTGCCAGTCAAA
>ML782791.1:17658-39967 GCA_009831015.1 Picea engelmannii
GACACAACAAATCAGATCCGATAGTTAGAGTGGACCTCAGTTTAGATTGCGTAGTTACAACAAGTGAATAACAAATTCACCCGCGTAGTAGATTTTTGGCTCGACAATATTGTAGCAGGATTTATAACATAATTTGCAGTAGCTACCATGAAGTCGTACAACACAACAGAGCAAGAGTTTCTACACGAGCCTCGAGGAAGGTATATTATATCGTTGTATACTTCTATTAAGATATTACTCTATAACAAAGGTGTAACGATATTGGAGTCAGACAACTAAACTTCCCTGTGCGCATGGGGGAAGGGGGGAAGCACTGATATAAAAAGGATAAATGGAAGAAGAAAGGGATAAATGAAAGAAGGATGAACCCTTGGACCCAATCATGATGGATGGAAACCAGATCAAGTGGATCATGGAGAAAACTAGAAAGATGCACAATGGAATACCCTACCAATACAAGGTGAACACCAAGAAGAAAGCTGTAGTTGCAAGGGAAGGCTTGGAAAGTGATGAAGAGGAGGTAGAGGATCTCTGGGATGTGGAGTAGATTGAGGAAATCCTACGCGAAACATATGAGAAAAAGATGAGAGGTCCAAGAGCTGGAATAGAAGGCAACAATCCTATCCATATTAATGTTAGTGTGGAACCCATAAACCCATGTGCGACCAACACACCAAAAAGAACACCACCATTTAGACAACCGAATTTCAGGAGAAGGAAGACAACAGGGAGTACATCTACATAGGGAACAAGAACTAGGGGAGCCAATTTAGGAATCATTATTCAAGTATCTACATCGCACAGAGGCAACAGTTCAACATTCAGGATGGAAGGACATGATCCCACCATTCGGTTACCATAATTTCAAGGAGAGGCAATAGAAGATCTTGAGAAACATTTGTTTATTTGTGAAAAGATCTAGGAAGCAAAATAGATCATTGATGAAGACACTAAACTGGCACAACTAGCTATCATGCTAAGAGACTGCGCACTAGACTGGTACATGAGTCTAGATGTAAACAGTGCACCTCAAACAACAAGGACACTAACACACATTAAGAAATTACTGATTAATGAGTTCTAGAAGCCGATCTCAGAGGATCAATACATGAACGAGATGATATAAATCTGACAGAAACCAGGAGAATCTGTTTGGGAAATTGACCAACAATTTAAATGTCTGAAAGGGAAATTGAGGTGTGTCATGAATGACATGCAACATAGGGATCTGTTTGTGAATTCTTTGTTACCACACCTGAAATACCCACTGAGACAACAAAAAATTCAATATCAAGCATAGGTTCTACAGACAGCCTTGCAAATGGAGGAGAATCAATACCACAAGACAGATCCAACTATAGAGGAGTTGAAGGAGGATATGAATAATCTTACCTTTCAACTCAATCAGAATAAGGGCAAGGACAAGCGCGAAGCTGTGTGGTGTACCACATGTAGAACAAAAGGGCACCATAAGAACGAATGTCCAACATTCACGTAGTATATGGCAACAAGGATGCCAAATCCATTGCCAATAGGAGGACCCTGGTGTGTAATTTGCAAAATGCACAGGCATGATCCATATCATTGTCCTATGATGTAGAAATACCAGACAATACCAAAGAATGCATACTACACTTTTTGCAAGTCAGTAGGGCACAATGACAAAGACTGCAAAACTATGGATCTGATGAGGGAAAGGACATTATACACATATAGGTTTCACCTCAATTTAATTAGGCACCACCATAGTATAATACCGTGCCACAAGAGTATAACACCGGGAAGCCGCAATATAACATTGCGCAGCCGTAGTATAACCCTGCACAGTATAATCAGGTACCTCAATACAATACACCATGCAGAGATCGCGTTGGGTACAGAGGAGGAGGACGAGGAAAAGGAGGCTTTGGACGTGAAAGAGGTCTAGTAGTGTGCCATAACTGCCAAAAACTAGGGAATTATGAAAGAGAATGTCCTCTACCACCTGCGACATGCATGCATTGTCGCACAATATATCATGAAATAGAGGATTGCACAAAAATGTTGGGGAAGATACATGAGAAACAAAATAAGAAAAATCATAATGTACAATGGATCTCTACAAAATATAGAGAAGATGGCAAGAACATCATCATAGTGACGCACAGAGGTGCTAAAACAACATATGATGCGACTATACAGGAATCAGTACAACACTGGTGGATTAAGAAAAATACCGAGCCACCCAAATGATTTGATGCAGAAAAGGAGAAGGATACCTTTAAGGAGGCCAGACAAGAATTTATCAATCAAAATGTTGCGTCTACCATGCAACATACCCAAGACGTCCCAACGTATGAAATGCCGTTAACATTGGACAATATTAGTGAAGTCCACCCAGGAAACCAAGTAAGTTGTATTAAAACTTTCCTGCAATCCTATATTCAATTATTTAAGGATACATCATGTGTTATAGTCTTACAAAATATTTTAGATAGATGTACCACAAACTCTGAGGGAAAGTTAGAATAGAGGATAGTCAATCACCTCCATGCCAGAAGGAGAACCTGCAAAGAGTTTAGATTGAATTCCAACATCGAAGATTTTAAAATGGGCGATGTGATATTAGATCTGGGATCTGAAGTGAGTGTATTTCCCAAAAAGACATGGAAATGCATGGGAGAGCCTACCAAAGGCTACTCACCCATCCATATGAAGTTAGAAAAACAACACAAAGTTCTACCAATAGGAATGCTGGAAGGAGTGACAATAGATCTGGATGGAGTGCACACTAAGGAAATCTTCAAAGTGATCGAAATCGTGGATGACACAACACCATATCCAAAATTATTGGGATTGGATTGGGCATTTGAAAATCATGCGATAATCAACCTGAAGACCAGGAAGATGACATTTGAGTCAGGAAAATACAGGGTTATCGCACCCCTAGATCCATCAGAAGCCAAAATATTTTTGGAACCAACATGTTTAGACCTGGAAGAAATTAACCAGCTGTACCAAACCACCGCACACACCGAAGATTACATTAATCCAACTGACTATGGTGTACTTAGCTGGAGAAGTATCACATCATGTTATTCCAACTCAGAAATTGGTCTGGATAATTGGAAGCAATGCCTACATGAGGTCTCAACCAGAAGATGCGCCCAAATAGACCGCACAGTAAGGTGGGTTGGGACAAAGGTCAGAGAACCTCCAAGTTTCCATGGAATCAACAAATTGGAAGAATTCCTAATGAGATATGAGGATGAAGTATCAGACAGTCAAATATTGGCACCTCTCGACATCGCACTTAAGGCTACACTTGCAATATGGTGGGACACACACAAAGGAACAATCAAGTACTAGTATCAATGTAAGTGGTTAGTGTGCATTAGGTTTTGCACAAAGGAAAGAATCAACCAGTAGCAGAAATATGATGGAAAGGGGGCACCAACAGAACACTTGGAGAAGTGCAGAGCACTGTGGAAAATGACATCCCCAGAGGAATGGCCTCATCATTTCATACACACATTAGAGGGCATCCCAACAAACTGTATACAGACCAAGAACTATGCAGAGGAACTACGAGCTAGCCAATACTACAACATAAATTTACAATCACTTTCTCATTTGAGCATGAGAACCCCAACATAGACACAACCCTTAAATAAATAAGAGGGGTGATATTCTTTAAGGAACCAAAAGTTGAACTCATAACATAGGAACAACAACAAAACAAACATGCAGTAAAAGAACTATTGTCATGCTACCATGTGCAGGAAGAAGTACCGAATGAAGACGATTCGTGCGATATTTAGATTGAGGAAGTTGAAGGTGAAAGAGAAGTAGAAGGTCCACCACTAGAATCAGAAGTAATTTTTGTTCCTATCAAGGTGAATAAATTCAATATCAGGACAATTGAGAATCCCAAAATGGCCAGCATTGGAGACTACTGGGATGAGAAAACAATGGACAGGATAACAAAATTACTGCGCGAATACACTGACTTGTTCCCAATGACCTTCATAGAAATGAAGGGTATTGTAGGAGAACTTGAAGAGATGAATATCCCTCTCAAATCGGAGGCAAGACCTATCAGACAGAGGCCTTACAGGTTAAATCCCATCTACAAGAAGAAGGTAAGAGCAGAAATCGACATAATGCTGGAAGTAGGAATCATAGAACCAATAGAAGGATTAGAATGGATAAGCCCCTTGGTAGTTCAAGAGAAAAAGAAAGGAGGCATAAGAATCTGTGTAGACCCGAGAAAGCTCAATGATGCTTACCTACATGACCCCTTCCCTACACCCTTTAAATATGAATTCCTAGAAAATGTGGGAGGCCAGGAAGCATACTCATTCACTGATGGATTCTCAGGCTACCATCAAATCAATATAGTACCAGAAGATCGACACAAGATTACCTTTGCAACATAATGGGGATCCTACCAGTACACATTCATGCCTTTTGGACTGAAAAATGAACCAACAATTTTCTCCAGAGTAGTCATTATTGCCTTCAAAGAATTCATCCATCAGTTTCTAGAGGTATATTTGGATGATTGGACAGTGTACAACCTGTTGAAGGATCATGTAGAGGTGTTGAGGCTGATGTTATAAAGAAGCAGACAATGCAAAATATCCTTGAACATTAAGAAATGCATATTTGGAACACCCTTCAAAATTCTATTGGGTCACATAGTCTGCAGACAAGGTTTGATTGTGTATCCTGCAAATATTGCAGTAATTGTGAACTTACCACCACCGAAATTAGTGCGCCATCTGTGGGATACATTGGGACATAAATGATACTACAAAAAAATTATCAAGGGGTATGCACAGATCACTACGCCGATGGATAAATTGCTCAAGAAGGATACTAAATTCTAGTGGAATGAAGGCTGTCAGCAAAGATTGGACACCCTGAAGGAGAAGATGGTCACATCAACCATCTTAGTATTTCTATATTGTGAGAATACATTCCATGTGCATGTAGATGCATCCGCCATAACCCTAGGAACTATTCTGGTGCAACTAGGTGCAGGCGAGTTGGACCATCCCATAGAATTTGCAAGCAAGAAACTGCCAGACTCTGAGAATAACTACAACACGACAGAGTGAGAAGGTCTGGCAATGGTATATGCACTTCAAAAGTTTAGGAATTACCTACTTGGCAAACATTTTAAGATGTTCACAGATCATTCAACCCTTAAGTACCTAGTCAATAAGCCAATGTTGGGGGGGAGAATCCGTCGATGGTTACTACTGTTTCAAGAATTTGACTTTGAAGTCATAGTTAAACCAGGGAAGATGAACACAGGAGCTGATCACTTATCAAGGGTCACCAATGGTGAGGACCCTACAAACTTAGAGGATACCTTCCCTGAAGCATAATTATTTTCAGTCCAAGTCACGAATGATTATTTTGCTGACATTATTAAGTATTTAAGTACAGGGATTGCGCCACAATAATTTAACATTGCATAGAGGAAGAATTTGGTTGTTCGAGCAGTCGACTACCAGTTAATTTCAGGGAACTTATACAAAATGGGGATAGACAACATCTTGAGAAGGTGCATGCTAGAACATGAAAGGATTAGGATATCAGCAGAAGTCCATGAAGGAATAATGAGAGGACTCTATATAGGAAAAGATACCGCGCAGAAGGTACTGAGTGCAGGATTATGGTGGCCAATTATTCATCGAGATGAAAAGGAATTGTCAACAATGTGATGTTTGTCAGAGGGTTGGAAAATTGAACAGACAGGATGAGATTACCTTACACCCATAAGTAACGCTACAAGTGTTTGACAAATGGGCTATCGATTTTGTTGGGCCAATTCACCCACCCGAAAGAATATCAAGCGTTCGATACATCATCACTGCGATGCAATACCTATCAAGATGGGCATAGGCAACACTAGTTAAAGATTGCAACTCAGAGACAACAACACACTTCCTGTTTGAACATGTGCTCACTAGATTTGGATGTCCAAGGATCCTGATGAGTAACCAAGGCACTCACTTTATCAATAGAACTATCAGATCTCTGACTGAAGAATTCAAGGTCTACCATTAGAAAATTACACCGTACCATCCTTAGGAAAATGGAACAGTGGAAGCCTTCAACAAGATTCTAGAGAATGCCCTAACCAAGATTTGCAATGTCAATAGGGATGACTGGGATTCAAATATACCAGCAGTATTATGGGCATATAGAACTACTTGTAAGAAGATGGCAGGACATACACCATTTATATTGGTGTATGGACAAGAAGCAGTGGTGCCATTAGAATTATTTGTACCAAGTCTGCGTATCGTAATAATTAAAAACATGATAGAGCGAGGCGTAATACAAGAAAGGTTAATTCATGTGATGAACACAGAAGAAGATAGGATTCTAGCATTCTTTCACCAGGAAGTATAGAAATCAAGGGACAAATCTTGGCATGACTGACATATCAAGAGAAAAATTTTCAAGGAAGGAGACCTAGTCCTACTGTATGACAAGTTTTTTCAACATCCAAGAAAGTTTAGAATGCATTGGTTGGGACCATATGAGGTCAAGAATGTCACAGACAAAGGAGATGTAATGTTGAAGGATTTGGAAGGAACAGAGTTGAGGGGCATGATCAATGGGAGTCGAATGAAGCTTAACAAGGACAGTTGACCACTTGCAACTTGAGAGTTACCGTGCAGTTTAAAAAAAATAAGAAAAATCCCCGTGAAAATCCGCATGCGTAGGTGAGAAAGTCAGTGCGACAAGAAGGAAAAGAGTATGTGCACACAAGTCATTGAGTCAGCACGATGAGATAATAATTCTATGCTGGAAGCAAAGGGTATCTAAGCTAAGGACTTCGAGCGCTTATACCGGCGCATCAGAAAATGGACCAATAGTTGGAAAACATGGCAATTCAGAAAATGACGGCCGAGGAATGCAGGCGCCAACTGGCGGTGGCTGGTGAAACTATGAAAAACACATGACAATCCAAACACAGAGGTAATGAAATTAATGGGATGAAAAAGGAAACGTCCAAACAAATGACGCAAAGGAAAAAAACTAACAAGTACAATGTTCCCATGCACAAGACACACTGCCAAAAGTGAAAAAGGGACAACTGTCAGTGCGAAACAGTTGTCGCTTCACCGTCTCGCTATAAAGTCGAGAAAAGGGGGGAAAATAAAATCATTGTGTCAATTAATAAGGAGAAGATTGTAGATCCAAGTAAAAGAGTGATAGAGCAAGAATTCGACTGAGAATCCATTGAGTTCACACATTTACATCTTAAACCTCACCACAATGTCACCACCCTGAGTTGGAGAGCCAACAGGAACACGTGAAGTACTGCTCTCGCGACAGACGCAAGGGAGTAAGCGGTACCTATAGTGGTGGATGTGGATGGAATCCACACACTAGAGTACGAAAAAAATGTAGTGACAGTAGAAGAGGAACAAAACCTAATGCAGAAGGTTGGATAGATGGAGGAGGACCCAAAAAGAACTAATTCCGACACCTCGAGTGGACAAGGGCCATGACAGATCGAGTAGGCCACAGGTTCAGCGCAATAGAGCCACAAATTAGAGGTAGAACATGCAATAGTACATGAGGGTGTACCAGAGGTGGGGGCCTCATCCCCACAAGCTAAACGAAAGGACCAAACTGAGATCAATGCACATAGAGGGGCACAACCGCAAGTAGAAGGGACCTTGGTTCTACCAAAGATTCTAAGTGGGGTGCACGTAGATGATGACATGATTGACGGAGTGACTGCTATCAAATACTCTGACCATGATGTGGTGGATATCACCAAGTTTCCATACCTGGTGTCCCAAAAATACTTAGAAAGCAGGGGGGAAGGTTCATCAGGAATGCCATTGTTAGAGACGACGCAGTGGATTATTGGGATGTACAACACAGGTATCATGAATTTATTGGATGTCCCACATTTTGGGTGGGGGAAACATATTAATGCCTACGTCAAGCAACTGCTTGCAGGAGTGTATGGCGAGATTTTATGGATGGATATGCTGGTGCCTATGACTGTGGACCTCATTGCAACAGTCACGGGGCTACCCACAGATGGGGAAAAGCTAGAACAATACTTGGAGGACAAAACCAGAGCCAAGTCCATCTCGAATGAGATCAAGGTGTTATAACCCTAAATTTCACCACACATGCTTACCTGACATCAGGCCAACTCATATCCCTTCATTGCCAAAACATCTGCTGAAAAACTATTTGGAAATCCTCTTGGGTCAAGGCCCACGCACCCTAACCCATTATTGCATGCGTGTGCACGCTGGTTGGCTCATTACAACCCACGTGTAACTAACAAAGCACGAAAAGAGGAAAGTTGCCGATGGAACAAAAAGCTATGGGTCAGTTAACTGAAACTCCTGGCCATGCATGGCCGAGGTTTAGTCCAAAACCCTAGCTCCTTCTAGCCTATAAAAGAAGGGGTAGGGGTACCATTTGGAGGAGGAAAAAATATAGCGAAGAAACTCTGCCCATTTACATAATCCATTGTCCCAACCCTTTAGCCTTTCCTCATGCCAAAGGAGATTTAACGCAAAGCAGTTGGAGGACAAAAGAAGAGGAGCCCAGGATCAGGATCAAGGCGCGGTGGCCGGTCTCGACTTTGATTGTAAGTTGATTCATTTTTCAAATAATAAAAGAATACTTTTCCCATCCCAATGCATGAGTTATCTATGGTTTGGTTAATTTATGCTTAATTTCTAACCCTTGAGTAGAGAAGTAGCATGCATGCATAGTTGTTTGTATTGATTGCAGGTCATCTTTGGAAGGAGTAGCGCAAGCAAGTGGTCAAAGCGCAACGAAGGATCTTCATCGAATGCCGGTAACAAGGTTAGGATTCATTCTCCATGCATGTACTGTGAAAGAGGGGTTTAAGTTTTGGGTTGTAGGTTAAAAATTAATTTCTTTACGGTCAAAATGTGCATGCAAGTCTGACCCTAGTTTTCTAGTCCATAGGGTATTTTTCTCAACAATAGAATTGGTGACCGTACTGGGGAGAATACTCTTTAGGGTTTCTGGATTTCTTTAAAGTTTTTGGGTAGTTTAAAAGATTAGATTTTCCATTTCTTTGTCTATCTTTTTCTAAGGTCTGAGCTAGCAGGGAGCCTAGTTCTTTATACTAGTTTTCCCTGACTGTTGCTTGAAGGTAGTTGTCGGGACACACAGAGGTACACGCGGCCTGCAGAAGGTCTGCACGCATGTGCCCGTGCCCTATCCTCTTACAACCCATGTGTGAATGCTAGCTGTAGGGATAACAATAGCGTGCAGGAGTTCAGAGAACTTTAGAGGCAGTCCACCTCTTCCCTGTTAGAATTATACATTCTCAGGGGGTTTTCTGGAATCCTGTCTAGGTCTTGCTGGTTCACAGTCTTGTCTCAGATTTCTTTTTTCGCCTTATTATTCCTTGCATTATTTTTTCTTTTCTGTTAGAAAAATCATCGAAGCCTTCAAGGGACTCTGGTTGTCAATACCAGAGGCCTCTTCCTGGTTTGGACTGCCTATTTTTATCTTTGTCTTAGAAGTTATACATACACGCGGCCTGTACAAGGTCATCCCGCATGTACATGCATCCTGTCTCAGCTCAGCATGCGTTCGCACACGTGCTATTTTAGTGACAGTAGCGTGCTTGACAAGCTACTTTTTGCTTAGGGTGGGGTAGTCATCCCCTCCTTTGATGAGAAGTATTCCTCTCATGTGTTTGAGTCTAGGGTTGAACAACCAATAGGTTAAGTCATCTTACCCTTAGCCTGCTTTTTCTCAGTTGATAGTTGAACAAAAAATATAAAAAAAATAAATATTTTTCTTTATGGTTTTTAGGCAAGCGTAAGAGTATTTGTTTTCTTTATTGCCATTGTGTGCCTTTACTCTAATTCTTTGCGATCTGTGATTTAAGCCATAATTTGTCTTTCTTGGTTTTGTGCTTGTCGGTATTTTCCCTTTGTTGCTTTATTAGCACTTAAATAATAATAAAAAAATCTCTTTTCATTTTCTTCTTTGTTTGAAGAGTGTGTTTTTGCATCACTAGCTAGGGAAAAGTCTTTTGGTTCATAAGTTTTTGTAGTGCATTTAGAGCATAAGTAGCTCGTAGTTGAGCAAAATTCCTTTATGTTTGTTGCATAAAATCTTAGAAAAATTGAAAAGAAAAAGAAATCTTTCTTTGTGAAAAGTTGCTGAAAATTTTGCATTTAGAAAAAGTCTTTTGTTTCCATCTTTTTTCATTCATTTTTTCTTTCATCTTTATACACCATCAATTTCACCTCCATACCCCTTGACATAAGAAGAATCCTTAAAAGCAACGATAATTTAAAATCTATTAGAATTTTTGTTTGTAGGGTTCACAAACTAGTTCAGGACTAGGGCCTTGGATTAGGTTGGAGAGGAAACTCTCCAAGGCCATTCAAAACCAAACATTAGAGTCTGTGATAGGGAGTGTAGAAGTCCAGTTTCGTGGAAGTTATCTGGGACCCCCCTCTAACACAGGGGATAAACATGAGGTCGCGTGCGGAAAGGTAGCGGAGATAACCCCTCCAAAGCCAGACCAATCGTAGTGGAGAACACATATCGAGGGCTTGTTTTGGGATTCCGTCGTTTGCATTTGCCATGAGGCTTCATGGGTCTCAAATCCATTCAAGGTCCTCAGTTGTCTTCTGGACCATTTTCTCTTGATACCCTTGACAGGTTTCGGGCTTGATACCCTACTCATTGTGGTCTACCCGACTTTTGACTGTACGCGCCTAGTAACTGTTCGCGTGATGGCAACCTAGTTGGCAATCTTTTTAGGGACATACATAGGTGACTGAGGGGGTATACCATGGTACCTAGGATAGACATCGGGCCACACTTTGAAGAGTATACCCAGAGGGTGCTTCCATGTTCGAGTTTCACTTGCACCGGTAAGTTGCTCTAGTGTTGGTTGTTGTAACTATTCTTCCAACTAGTTTAGTGATTGCTTGTCTTATCTCTTAGGGGCTTCTTTTAGTGTGTGTTACTTTTTGAACGTGTATAATACCTTAGCATGTCTTGGATCTTCTCACACAGTGGAGGATCCCAGGCTCCGCCGGTCACGAAGGCTTCTGGGCCTGCCGCTGGTTATACTGGATCCACCCCCGCCACCATTGAGGCGGAAGCTAGACCAACAAGGGTCTTTCGAAGTGACCCGGTTACAAACCATTGTGCCCAAACAACTACCGGAGGAATAAACCACCAATATTGGCTCGGTTGAAACCCCAACCACTGATACCTGGCCACCGATTATTGTACCAATCTAATTTTACGAAATCCTGTCAGTGCCTCACACAGCTATGGAAACAAATGTTGTTTCTTCTTCTGGGAATCCTTCCATTCCCACCACAGTTTCTACCACAGGAGAAGCATCTCCTAACTTACCGTCGTCGGTCCGAGCCACCATGGTCTCGGTTGCAACTTCGTCGCACAGTGGACCAACTCCGTCTATGGTGGCGGCCACAAACCCCTTCACACCTAGTGCGACATGCTCTCCGTTCTCATACGGTATGCCTAGTTCGAGTACAAGTCCTGCACTCACTTACTCCACTTTACAGACTTTGGGTCTGGCGGCAGGGAGCTCTAATGCTCCTCTGCAAGGTCAATTTGGGGGAACTCCTGTCCCTTTCAACGCTTTTCCTTACGCTGGAGGTCATATCCCTCCTTCGTCCCCTTCGCTTGGTGGTCCGCATCAGCAGTCCGCCGGGCAGCCTACACACACTAGTTTATTTGGAGCCGTGAGTCAAGGAACACCTGTGCACAGTATGCCGGTAGGTTCATCACCGGTTGTTTGGAACAGAACGTTTGGTAACAACACTTTCTCATCCTCTGCTTTCCTACGCCGGGGGAACATATAGCGAGACCTTGGAACTCAGGACAAGGATCCGTTCCCTCCTCTGGAATGCCGTTCTGGGGTAATTATTTCCACAGTCAATGGAACCCTGGACATACTACTATGCCTCTCCCATCAGGACCAACATGGGGTAATCCTTCCCAAAGTACTTCAAACATGATGCATGCCCAACATCCTATGTCCTTTATGGGAAATCAACCGATGATGTATCCACAGATGTAAAATCCTTACGCTGGTCAGGGCCATGGTTTCTACCAGAATCCAGGCCAGCAACCAAACTTTTCCTGGCAACCTGGTGCCAGTCAAACTCCAGGACCCTTTTTCCCAGGTTATCAGCAACAACCCAAACTACCATTCCTAGTGACGTTACACTTGCCAGATTTGACAAGGTTGTTAAATGATCCTATTTGTCACGATCCACGTTGGCCTCCTATGCCAACAAAGTTGCCTTCAAACATTCCAAATTTCGAGGCCAAGCCTAATGAATATCCAGGTGATCATGTGACTACCTTTCATCTTTGGTGTTCATCTAACTCATTGAAAAATGACTCCATACCATTGCGATTGTTTCAACACACTCTTATCGGGAGTGCTGTGAAATGGTACATCGAGCTCGATCGCTCACGATACTCTTCTTTTGGAAAAATGGCGATGGACTTCCTTAACCATTTCCAGTTACCTGTGAGATACGATGCTGGAACAGAGTTGCTTGCCAATTTCAAACAGACAACAACGGACCATATCTCTGATCATATCTGAGAATGGAGACGCCGAAAGAGTCTAATCAAAGTACCAGTCCCACCAACATTCCTGCTTGAGTGGTTCCTTAAGTCTTTGGTCCCACAGTTATCCAAAGATGTCACGACTTCTAGAGTTTTCTCCGAAGAAGATGCCATCATGAGGGCTCAACAGTTTGAGCTCATCTATTCTCAGTCTGGTTTATTATACAACATCCTGCTGGATGCACCACGATTGATACTGGATAAAACTAGACAGAGAGATGGACCACATGCCGATGGTATTGTTGGTTCAACACAAACCAAGCCCACTGAGCAATTGACAAAACAGTTGCAACAGTTATCTATACAACACACAATGGCCAGCTAGACTACTGCTTTGGCTTCTCCTCCTAGCTAAATGTCAGAAGTACACTCCGTGCAGTTGAATAACCCAAAGGCCACCCAACATCCTGAAGGGAAGAAAAAACAACGAAAGAAGGGTAAGGGGGATAAAAAATCCACTGATAATGTTGGCGGGGACACTACAGAAAAACGGAAGGTGAGGTATCCATGCAACTTGTGTGCGGAAGACCACCCGAACCATCTTTGTCCTCGGCTTGCAGAGGCCCAAAATTTTTTCACACAACAACAACATGCAGTGTTGACTAATCCTTTTCAACATGGGAAAAATTTAACTCAAGCCTCTACAAGTGCTGAAGGGGGCAGCCAAGAAACCTGCCCTCCTCCAAACAATCCCTCATCCGTGAACGTATATATGGTTAGGGGTGATGCTTTCATAACGAATAGAGCGCATGACTATAGTAAACCAAGTGCTTCTGAGAAGGGTAAAGAAGCTAAGCTCCCATCTCTTCCTCTACAGATTGAGAAGACATTGGGAGAAACAATGACATGCATTCCAAAGGGTGCATTTAAAAAAGCTTCTCACAACCTAAATGCAAGGGCTGCCCAGAATTACTCTGTGGTGGAGGATTGATCACAAACCCTTTGTGCGATGTCTGCTTTGGAGGTCCTCCAAAGCTACCCTGCTCAGAGGAAAGCCTTGTTAACTTCTTTAGGCTCTACTAAGACTTGTAACCCGGGTACCATCATGTTAGATACAATCGACTTAAAACCTCGTTTGCCTTACCACGTAGTATTTTAGATAGTAGTGGCTCATCCCATGAAAACTTTTACATGGAATATCTTCCGCATGGTGGTCGACGAGGGCACCTCGACATGCGTTATGTCATTAGCATGTTGGAAGGCCATTGGCCAGCCCGCTTTGTCTCCTTCACCTACTCTCCTCACTGTTTTCGACGGTCGATCTTTCCAACCACATGGCATCGTTCCTTCTTTCCCTATGCAGTTAGGAGGGAAAACCATGTGCGTCGAAGTGGAAGTAGTCGATGCTCCCCTTGAATATAACCTCTTGTTAGGACGGAGTTGGACTTATGCTATGCAAGCTGTGGTTGCTACAGTTTTCCGAGTCTTGTTGTTTCCACACGAGGGTTGGATAGTGACCATTGATCAACTGCCTTTCTCCAGGCCTGACCCAGCTTTGGGGGCATCCACGGTCCCTATGATTGATAATCCTCAACCAGGTGTCGTTAACATAGGAGTTGGTTTGTGCTTGTCCTTGATGGGTACCTTCGATTACCCACCTCCTCATGACGATGTCAAATTTATATCTAATCACCATAAGGTTGAGATTTTTCAAGTTTCATCGTTCCGCATGACTTACTTTTAGGATCCTTGGATTCTTCCTTCCTCATCAGCCACGATGGATGAGACAGGGAACCCCGACATGTCCATGCCCTTGTCAACTGCTGAGGTAACGTACTCTTTAGTCCAACAAGCCTCAGCTAACCCTGATACGACTCCTGCACAAGAGTTAGATCCACTTCTAGAGCCTATTTGGGCTCAGGGTTCTCTCGCTAACGTCGATTCGTTAGACTTAGTCTTGCCTTCTGACGAGGCAGTAATCGAAGCAATGACTAGTCCAGACAAACCTTGGGAAGATCTTCATCACAGATCATATTTTCTCCCAGAGTTAAGCCAAATCGAATCATGAGAATTCACCATTACCATAATGGGAGATTAGCCGTGTCCTATTAATCTCTTAGCTACGTAGAAAATTTATGCTGAGGGAAATATGGTGACTATCGCTGAAACTATACCCATAAACATCTCCCGAAACCTTGGCGTCATAGACAATGTTTTCATCGGAGCATACATCTCCCCTGAGGAGATGCCAGACATCGACCCACAAAGAGTCTATCTTGAGCTAACTTTGTTGTTTTTCAAGCTCTCTTTGATATCCAAAAGAAACATCCGACGAGACTGCATTTATGCTTTTCGATCTTGTCCGGATTAACTGAGAAAAGTAACTATTATGGAGTCTTCTTTAAGCCCTTTTCAGACTCCTTAAAGATGAAAATATTGCCGAGTGACCTTGTTTCTTCACACTCATTAAATTGGTCCAGAAGAACGTTCCTTAAACGAGTCTCCTTTTAATCCCTTTTCATACCCTCTAAACATGAAAATATTGCCGAGCGATCTTGTGGCCTTTCATGCTCGTTAAAATGAAATTTGAAGTCACGCCTGTCCGGCGATAGTTTACCCCTTTTTCAGTCTGGACGGTCAACTGTACGAACAAAGGTATACTCTATAGAACTTTCGTTCTTTAGAAGAGTACTCTCAGGTATAATTTAATCCCTTTTTCGGGCATGAGGGTCTAAACTTACGAAAAAGAAACCCCCACGGAGTCCATAATTAAGCTCTTTTCAGACTCCCTAAAATTGAAAAGATCGTCGAGTGACCTTATTCTTTCACACTCGTTAAATTGGTCTAGAAGAATATTTCTGACGGAGTCCATAGTTAAGATTTTTTCAGACTCCTTAAAAGTGAAAAAATAGCTGAGTGATCTTGTCCTTGTCACACTCGTTAAAATGGTTTTGAATTGATGTCTAATCAGTGCTAGTTTATACCTTTTTCAAATCGACTAGACTATTGTCGAAAAAGGTACCCCAGTGGAGTCTCCTTTTATGCTTTTTCATACTCTCTAAATATGAAAAACCATCGATCTTACCTTCTCTGGGCTCATTAAACTTACATCAAAGGACATTACCATTGTGTGTTCTATCCACCGCATTTGCATACCTTAGCCACCAGCCTTGTGACGGTTTGCTTCTGCGTCTTAACACCTTTGGCCATCGGAGGATTTTTCCCGAGTATCATTTTCCCAGAACATTAGTCTTGTCCTTGTGCCTTGAGCTTGTATGTTTGCAGTACTCGTTCCTCCATTGTAACGTAATATTCCTTTATTCTTTTTCAAAAATTATCAAAAAGAACAAAAAAATCAAATATACCCTAAAAAGAGGATAGGAAAAGTACTTTCTTTATTGGCAGCATAATGAGTTGCCCTTGGATAAAGCACATCTGTCTTTTTGATCATCAGACTATGGGATGTAGTACAACCTTAGGGAGATTTTCTCACCATATAGAGTTGTGTCCTCCACCATTTGGTTACTCTTCCAAACATATGGAGAGTTTGCGTTGCCTCCTGCTTCGTAGACTTATGATTAACATCTATGCTGCCTGAGTCTTATCACTTTTCGTTCTATTGTCCAAGGAAAGTTTGTAACTAAGCCTGAGTCGGCCCCTCTGCAATATGTCTCTTGTTCGCATACCCAACCATCCTGAACGTCCAATCAAGTCCTTGCTTGAGATTACTGAAGCCTTCAGTTCAATCATCAAGATTATCAAGTCTATAACCGATGAGCCGTCGAAGACCTCTGGGTAGTGCAATCCTACACTCATATTACACTCCTACCAGAGTTTTAGAAGATTTTGAAGTTGTTTCTCGAGCTCTGAAGTACAACCATCAGGCTGAATCAGCTTCTGGAAGATGGGTACTCTATATGTATATCTTTCCGATTTCGAGATGTAGCTCCACAGTGTATTATTCGTGGCTACTCTTTATAGTTATTTGACATGGATCTACAATGTATTTGATTGGTAGCCATGGTTCTATTTTATCCCGAGCATGGGTATGCCTGCCTCGGTGAGACATTTGTTATTTTGCAGGCGACACCTCCTGGTTCCTGATCCTTGGGCTCACTCATTCAACACATCAGTAAAGATTGGTAATGTATTTAGGCCATCAGATGCTCTTCTGACCTCACACATTAGGGGGAATCTATTATAACCCTAAATTGCACCACACATGCTTACCTTGCATTAGGCCAACTCATATCCCTTCATTTCCAAAACATCTGTTGAACAACTATTTGGAAATCCTCTTGGGTCAAGGCCCACGTGCCCTAACCCATTAATGCACGCATGTGCATGCTGGCTGGCTCACTACAACCCGCATGTACTTAACAAGCATGAAAAGAGGAAAGTTGCCGATGAAACAAAAAGCTATGGGTCAGTTAATTGAAACTCATGGCCATGCATGGCCGAGGGTTCATCCAAAGCCCTAGCTCCTTCTAGCCTATAAAACAAGGGGTAGCAGTACCATTTGGAGGAGGAAAAATATAGTGAAGAAACTCTTCCCATTTACGTAATCCACTGTCCCAACCCTTTATCCTTTCCTCACACCAAAGGAGATTTAACACAAAGCAGTTGGAGGACAGAAGAAGAGGAGCCCAGGATCAAGATCAAGGAGCGGTGGCCGGTTTCGACTTTGATTGTAAGTTGATTCATTTTTCAAATAATAAAAGAATACTTTTCCCATCCCAATGCATGAGTTATCTATGGTTTGATTAATTTATGCTTAATTTCTAACCCTTGAGTAGAGAAGTAGCATGCATGCATAGTTGTTTGTCTTGATTGCAGGTCATATTTGGAAGGAGCAGTGCAAGCAAGTGGTCAAAGCGCAATGGAGGATCTTCATCGAACGCCGGTAACAAGGTTAGTAGTCATTCTCCATGCATGTACTATGAAAGAGGGGTTTAAGTTTTGGGTTGTAGGTTAAAAAGTAATTTCTTTACGGTCAAAATCTGCATGCAAGTCTGACCCTAGTTTGCTAGTTCGTAGGGTATTTTTCCCAACAACACAAGGTCAAGTATGGTGTGGAGCACGGTAACAGGGGTATCAATATCAGTGACATAAATGATCCCACAACAAGTTTTTCCACCAGACTCCTCGTATAAAAACTAATGTGCAAGTGTCACAAAGAGGAAGTATTGACCAGTGTGGTCACCACTGCCGCACAGTGTGCAAAGGGGAGCTCGATGAGATGGGTCCCATACCTTATGAATTCATTCTTGGAAGATTGTAAGGACACACATGACTGGGGCTCTGAGTTACACTACTCATGGTTACTCATCCTTATTGGACTCGTTGGTTGGAAGGAACCAGTATACAGTAAGTACCTGGAGAGACCAGGGAAATATGGCGCAACACACTACGTCTCATTATGAAGCAGTGAAAACCCCAAGAGAAAGAAGAAAAACACAAACATCTTTGTGAGGTATTTTGCAGAAATGTAGGACCTTATTGCAGATACATGACGCATTAAACCAGAGACTGTTTAGGAGTTTGGACAGGTTGCAAACTTCAGGGAAACACACCATAGATTATGGATGCAAGCCAAGAGAGACAAAACCAAAGAATGGCTACAACTCAACTACTGTGTGACGCTGGAATAAATATAGAGAGAGGTCTAGGAGTGGCTCGAAGAATGGAAGGTACTGAATATTCCAACCACGATACAAAGGTCACAAACTCAGATGCAGGGAAGACCAGCCCCAAGACACCAAACATGCACCAATGGGTCTAGAACTAAAAAGAGGAGTGCCTAAGGCCAAGAGGGTGAAATCAACCCAACCAAGAAGAAACCGAAAACATATAATAGACCACCAAGGGGCTCTACAGAGGCTCCACCGCACACAGAACAACCCCCAATACACTCAATGGAAGAAGTGCGCATGAAAGAAACATGCATAGGGACATAGGAGATCCTTGAGGAGGAAGAACAAGGGACAGGAACCCAGGAGATTCCTGAGGTTAGAGAAGCAGGGACAACCATTGTAGGAGATACCCAGAGGCCCACTAGTCCTGAGTCATCAACCACCCAGGAGAAGTGATCAGGGGAGCACACCGGTGGAGGATAAAAGAAGGCGAAGGCCCACAAGCCACATAGCCATATATCACTAACCCTAGATTATCTGGAGTTAGTGGTGACAACAATCAAGGAGAGACTGGCTGAGGTGTGGGAGAATGAAGAGAAGCATAGGGCTTCAATAGTAGATCAAGTGCAAGAAATAAAAACCACGCTAGAGTAGTTATGGATCGGGGAAACACAAGCACCAAAAGAAACACCCACACAGGTTAAGGAAGGAGTGCTAGTGCCTGAGACAGTGCATTTTGCAGCGCAGATGAGCGCCAATTTCATCACCACTCTAGAGATGATGTTCATTGATGAAGAAACAGTACAGAAAACCCTAAAGGACATCGAGATTTTGGATGTGGCATTGTCTAAGATTCCAACAAAGGCATCGTATAAAGTTTAGGTAAGTGTTGCGCAAGAGATTCAGTCCAGAGAAAGAATTGATGCGAAAAAACTATAGGTAGCCCAGACATATAATATATCGATGAAGGAATCTCTCAACCTTGAAGCACAACAGAAAGAGAGAACGCAGTAAAAAGTGGAGGAGATGGAGAATCAAATCCACATGCTATTTCAAGAAATTCTCGTTAACACAAATGAGGAGGCAGGGTCTTCAGAAGAGAAGCTGCGAAGGATAGAGTAGACGATCCAACAATATAAAGAGAATATTAAAGAGTTGGAGGAGTGTGTCACACCCACTACTCCCCCATAAGTTAGAGCACAATGAGAACAAGAGGCAACAATAGCTGCAGAGGACATCGACCAAAGCATACATACAGTCACTGAGCTGTTAGAAAAGAGCACACAGCTGTGGAATCACCTCCTAGAGGATGGAAGCCTCCAAGAACTACAAGAGAATGAAAATACACTCCACACAGCAATGGAAGAAGTGAAGCATTGAAAAAAAATGGTGTCACTGCCGAAAAAAATCAAGTCTGCCACTGAATTGAAGGCTCTGCAATTGGAAGAGAAAGTGATGCGTGCGCTGTTGGAGCCCCTGCAAGAAAAGGCAGAGAAATTGGTCACATAGAGTGATGAAGCTAAGAAGATCATTGAGAAGATTGGATCCAAGGGGGGAGAACTGCTATAGTTTCTTATCACAGAGCAGGTGGTCATCACGATGGCCAAAAAGAGTAGTTAGGCTCACCAACAATGCCAGCGGATAACAAAAATGTATGATGCACTGCAACATGTAGTAATAGGTGCAGGAAACAAGTAGTGCAGTTTCATAAGTCAGGAAATGACTTGGGATGAGTCACGATGTCAGTGTTGGGGACCTGATGGGCACATACCCATTTTGGGGAAAAGACACAACTTGGAGGAAAGACAGTTGGCAGAAAGGAATGCGAGGCATGCATGCAAGAAGAAGGGAAAGGAAGACAACTGGCAGAAAAAGCAGTGGAAGAAAATGCACATGCATAGGAGGAAAGCACGCAAGGCCAACATGCAAGAAGACCTAACTAGGTTAGGGTTTTGGTAAGAGAATGTAACGACTTATGAGCCATAAATACGTATAAATAGACATCTAGGAGGTCTAGGGGGGGTTCTATTTTTTGGATGTAATGTTACTTGCATGAGAAGGAGTAACTAGTCTTTAACACTGCTGTAATTCAACCCATTATTGTAAGCTGTGGAGATGCAGGAAGTCATAAAGGTAGATATTGAGGGTTATATCATAGGCTAAGGAGCCTAGTGTGATCTATTCTGCCTCATAATAGATCTCGACCTGACTGAGGATGAGTTGTAAAGCGTGCGATGCTGTAGCTTTGGAACTACCATAATGAAGGAGCTTGAGAGCCATATCTTTGTGGATGTAGCCCAGGAGGGGGTGAACCATGGTAAAACCCATGTTATATGATTGAATGTGTGTATCTCTTTTACTGTCTATGAGTAGATGTTAGAATGATGTATGAATGACTTAATGGATCCAATTATATTACATGCATGAATGAGAATGACAGTATATTGCTTTAATAATTATATAGAATTCACAACACACACTCACAGATCTCCATTCAGTCCTATACTGCAAGCACTTGAGTATTGCAGTCACCCAATAAGACTATCTCGAGTGAGACTGCGTAATGCACTTTGTGCGTTTTACTGCCTTCTGGTTTACCAGGAGGGCCGATAGTTTTAGAGGCTTTGTTGGATTCCTAGTAGACCTGAACCTGGGTCAATCATATTAAAGGTACAACTCAGATAACCAACCAACATACTAGGAGCACCACATTTTGATTTCAGGGTTGATTTTGAGGTTTTGATTGCAATGGTACTGGTTAGGTTTCAAAGAAGATGTAGTTTTAACCTCAAAAAAAAAAAAAACAGTGTTGTTGTTAGCACCTCTTTTCAATTCGAGAGTTGATTTTAAGGTTTTTGTTCACAATATTATGACGTTGTTAAGGCCATGATTGCAAAAGGTGGTAATTTTGACCTCCAAAAAAGGTGTTACTAGTAGCACCTGTTTTCAAAACGACAGTAAAATTAACTACTAAATGCAACCTCTAAAAAAAAGATAACTCTTGAGGGTTCTCATTAAGTTGGTAACTATGTTATCCTCGAAATATGCCTTCAAGGTAGCACTATTGACACACATGACAAGACATACAACGACCATGAAAGGACTCCACTAAACAATAGGGTTACATAACAAATTATGACAAAATTGTACAAGGGTCTACAAAATTCTCTATGCTATCCATTGGGAAGAAGCACACCATTTGGATCACCAACATTTGGATCTTTGTGTGGATCTGGTTCATCATCCAAATTATATTCCAATTCCAAGTCAATGTCACATGGATCTGTGTTGATCTCATCATCACTAAGAATTTACATGAGGACATCAACTACTCAAGCATCAAAGAGAGGCATGACATCCTTGATATACCATTCATCAGTAGGGTAAGTTTGATATGAAAATCTCCATATTTACCATTGTTGGTTTTGAATTACTTCCCACATGACAATTTTTTCATATTTAAACTCAACAAAGAACAAATGACCCAAACCACACCTAACACACTACTGTATATGAAGCTTAAAATAATGCAACCTATCTGGAACAAAGATATTTTCACGACAAGGGAGGAATATACTAATAAATATCTTCCAATTAGGATACCATGAATGAGAAAATGCAACTCGCATTCTAGAAAATCCTATCCATACTTTTTTTCTTTTCCTATAAATGGAAAAATGTCTTTATAACAATAAAATTAAAGATAGGGGTCCCTAAAAATTAATGCGGGGTAATCTTTCCAAAGACTAGTTCTAAAAATCACAAGATTAAATGTTTCTCTAAGGCTATACCTATATGAAATATACCATTTGTAGAGAATATAAGACTGGATTTCCCAAGGACAAAACTTAATGTAATCTAAAATATCTACACATTGGGAACTTTGTTCTCCATTCTCAGTTGATCCTCGCTTGCTTGTAATCATGGAGATTATGTAGGGATGAAACTGGAGATCATATTCAAATTCATAATCCAAAAGATAATCTTCTTCTTCTTCTTCATAGAGGAATACAATGTCTTCTCCTAAGGGATATTCATCATTTTCCACTAAGACATAATCACTTACTCTGAAGCTTGGATTC
>ML782791.1:40782-57639 GCA_009831015.1 Picea engelmannii
ATTGGTCCTATATTCACTAGGTTGACTACGAGCATCTTCCCTTCAAGTTTAAGTCTTGTCACGAATATGGACATTTTTCAAAAAGTTGCCCCAAAATCTAATCATCTCAGCCTCGATTTGGAGATAAAGACCAATGGAAGACTTAGAAGAAGGAACATGGATATGGTAAGTTCAAATCTCAGTACTCACCTGATACCCCTCCTGCTAAAATGGATCCATGCCCTTCCGATGTTACTCTGTTAGTGTTTGGAGGGAGAGGCGGTGATCCCAAGTCTAGCAATAATAAGTTCACAGCTCTTGCAGATCCAAAGGAAACTCCTAAGGAAATCCCAGTAGGGGAGGCCAAACTCTAAGGCAAGACATTAAAATTCCCCAAAACCCTAAGAAATCCCAGATCATGGTATCCCCAGGTAAGGAAATCCCCTCCGGTATAAGTTCGGGACCTCACCCCAAATTTGGAATCTCGATCATTCTGGAAGAAGACTCACATGAGTAATTGAAAGATGAATCTAGAAGAGACTCAGAAAAATCTGTCTCTATCAAAAAGGTGGGAATGAAACCTAACTACCGTAAGTGAGAAGAAACAAAGGAAAAGGAGAAGGATTTGGGACTGTAGATAACTCTATACAATACCCTTAATATGTAAGCAAAAGGAAATAAAGGACCAAGTGGATCTTCACCCTCTAAAGGGGGGGCAACAAAAATCTCTGGTAAATAATGAAAATAGTCTCCTGGAATTGTAAATTATTGGGGAGCAAAGAAAAAGTAGAATTATTGAGGTAGTTGATAAAAATAGAAAAAATCAAATCCTTATGCTCTAGGAGACTAAAATGAAGGTCTCAGAGGTCCTTCAAGAAAGTAGTTTCTTTTGAAAAAATAGTTCAAGTCTTGCGGTTAGTTCAAGGGGGGCTTCAGGTGGAATCTGAACTCTTCTAAATCCACAATTATTCTAGCTTGAGGAGAGCAATGCTTCTCAAAATTGGATGCTGGTCAATTTGGTTCAACTCTGATCAGGTAAGTACTATATTCTTATAAACATCTATATGCTTAATCAATACCCTGAGAAACAAGAATGTTGGCGTTCTGTGCTAGATTTCTCTAAGAAATATTCCTTGGAAAATTTTATTTTTGCAGGGGATTTTAACACCACAATTCATCACTGGGAAAAAATATGGGGATCTTCGGTCCAAGATGCTTGCCGAGAACATATTGAATATCTCATTTCCTCCTTGGATCATGTGGACATCAAGCATGAAAAATGTCTTTTCACTTGGTCTAACTGCAGATCGAGCCCCAATAACATTTCCACAATATTGGATCGCTTCTTAGTAAGTAGTTCCTTTCTTGTTGATTCTTCTCTCATTTCTTCCCAAATCTTTCCCTGGGTAAGTTCCGATCACAAGCCACTCTCCCTTCTTTTCTCTAGTGTCAAGGACTTGGGGCCAATCCTTTTCATCTTCAATCCCCTTTGGTTTGATAATTCCTCTTTCCTCCCCTTGGTGTCTTCTGCTTGGAGTCTTCTGTTTGGTGTCATTGGGTGGTTGGTTCCCCGATCCACATTTGGGAACGAAAAATAATTTCTCTAAAAAAGGAAATCAAAGAGTGGGCCAAATCCAGTTTCAAATCCCCACAAGAAGAAATTCTTCAAGCTTAAGAAAAATTAGCCAAGGTGGTGTTTATGATGGAGGATGGGCCTGTCACCCCCGCTTTGTTAAAAGAAGAGGAAAAACACACAAAAAAATTCAAGATTCCCTTAGAAAAGAATAAGAAATTTGGATGTTGAAATCTAGATGGCTTTGGCTGCAAGCGGGGGATCAAAATATGAACTTTTTCCATAGGTAGTGTAAGGCCTGGAGGGGGGGAAAATAATGCGAATGAGATAAAATTGTATGATGAAACCTCTCTCACCTATTTTTAGGAGATCAATAAGGAAATCTTCTCTGATTATGAATCCTTTTACACCGAGTAAGGAATGTTCAACAATGGGATAAGAGGCCAATCACTGTCTTATATCCCTCACTTAGTTCAGGGCAGGGATAATGAATAACTTGTCAAGAAAGTCACTGAGGAGGAGATATTAGTAGAAATCATTCAATTTGAATCAAATAAGGCTCTTGGTCCCGATGGACTCACTGCCCACTTTTACAAAATATGTGGGCACATCATAAAGTTTGACCTGGTAAGAATTATTCAGTATGTTTAGAAATCAACTATAATGGGGGAGAAACAAACTCAACCTTCTTAGCACTAATCCATAAGGAACAAAATGCCTCTTCATTTTCAAGGTTTAGGATGAGATCTCCTTGCAACGTTTCATATAAGATCATGTCTAAAATTATAGTGAGTGGACCGCAAAAGATCCTACACAAACTAATATCTCCCAATCAAGGTGCGTTTGTTGCAAAAAGGCAAATCTGGGATAATATTGTGTTGGTACAAGAGGAAATACATTCCGGTAAGGCTCGAGGGGATTGAGTCATCGTTATAAATATTGATACAAAAAAATCCTTTGATCGTGTTAGAAACAACTTCCTTCTTGTTGTTTTGGCCAAATTTGGTATTGACGTCTACTTCATCCACTGGATTGAAACATGTATTAGTAACCCCTAGATTGCACCATTGTTAAATGGGGACCCCACAATTTTTTTCAAGGCTGCTAGGGGCCTTCACCAAGGCTTCCCATTATCCTCCCTCCTATACATTCTTATAACAGAGGTGTTGGGGAGAAGGTTGGAACATGAAAGAAGGTCAGGGAGTATCCTAGGACTCAAAATCACTTAAGTAGTTAAAAGAATAAATCACTCCCAATTTGCTGATGACATTATCCTTCTTGGGGGAGCTTCCTTCATCATGGAAGGTCAGTTAAAAATCATTTTGGATCAATTTCTTCTCATTTATGGAGGGGCAATCAATAACACTAAATGATTTCTTTATGCTTGGAATACCAATGCTCACTCTCTTGTTGTCATTGCAAGGATTCTCAAATTCCCTCTGGTGATGAATTGGAGATCCTTAAAATACCTTGGGATTTCTATATGACTTAAATATATTTCAATATTGGTACATAATCCTCTCAAAGATGTGGCAAAAAAATACTCTATGGGAGGCTCAATTGTTGAATCTGGTTGACATGCTAATTCTGGTGAAAGTTTTTCTCTTGGCTCTTACCCATCTTTCAATATTCATCAATTGGGAATGGAGAGAGAAATATCTCAATAGATAAGAAAATTTATTTGGGAAGGGGGGGAATCCAATAATAAATGGTTCCACCTAGTTAATTGGCAAGTAGTGCGGGCTCCCAAATCCCATGATGGCCTTGGAGTGAAGGACCCAATTTTAGACAACCTGGCTCTCATATCTAAGATGGTGTGGTGAATGATCTCGGGAGACATTGAGTGGTGGAAGAAAGCCCTTGTTTTTAAATAATTTCAAAAGGATTGACTGAGGGGCATTGAAAATCCACCCCCCCTCCGCCCCCACCCCACCCCAAAGGATCTCCAATTTGTAAGTTGTTGCAGGCCTCTCTTCCTCTCATAAAAATCAAGCTTATCTGGATTCCTGGTAATGGTAAACTTATCAACATTTGTAATGACAAAATATTGAATATATACCCCCTTTTTGAAGATTAGTCTCTAATATTAATCAAATATTGGCTGGATCATCAACCCAAATTCACCATGTGTGACATATCTAGTTGGAGTGTTTCAAGATCATGGCTGGGTTGGAACTTGGGGGATCCTCCTTTGGACATTTAAGACCAGGTTGAGAATTTTATCTACACTCTACAAGGTCTATCTCCCGATCATTTAGAGGATCAATATGAAAGGGGATGGGGGAGTAGGGATACTTAGTTAGCAGGGGTTATGAGTCCCTCCTCCATCAATTTGTCCTCCTAGTTAAATCCCCTCTCTGAAACAATGTTCAGAACTTGGATGGAGCTCCAAAAGTAAATATATTATGCTGGACATTAGCACATGGAAAAATACTCACTAATGAAAATTTAAGCAACATGGGTATCCAAGGTCCCTCCAGATGTGCACTATGCAAGGAGAATAATGAATCCATCAATCATATGTTTTTGGAATGCAAAATTGCTAAAGAAATTTGGCAGGCCTTACTTTAGGAAATCATAAGGAGGGTTTGTTGGTCAGATTCGATCCAGATCCTAATAGGCAATTGGCATAGTCAATATCTAGGTTCTTTCAAGAATAATCCCCTCCTCAGATGCCTCTACGTTTCTCTCCCAATATATATATGTTTACATATATGGTTTCCTAGAAATTGAAGTGTATTTAGGGACGAGGACATGAGAGCCAACATAGTGGTAGCTCAAGTCAAAGACAAATTCTTGGAGTATTTAAAATCTATATGACTCAAGCTTCACTCCCCCCTAAGTCTAGATCAACCAGACCAACAACGATTTGATAAATTTCATATGAATTTTAGATTCAATCTCATATTCAGCCAAGATCAATATGGTAGATTCACATTCCGCCTTCATAGTTCTGGCAGTGGTTATCATCTCAACAAACTCACATTCTCTATTTTTATGGATATTCAAAGGGAAATCCTGAGTTGGTAGGTGTGGGGGAGTCATTCTTGACCCCAGAGGACATATTGTGATAATATTTGCATTGAGACTAGGCATTGCCACCAATAATCAAGTGGAAGAATACACCCTCCTCCAAGGTGTTCAATTAGCCAAGGAGAATAAGATTCAAAATATTGTCATCTTAGGAGATTCCATGAACATTATAAGAATCTTGATTAAAGGGACCCTGCCGTGGGACACTCATTTAAGAAATATTATCAAAAAACAAGACATGTTCTAAGGGATTTTCCCCAAGTTTCATTCCATCACATCATGAGGGAAAGTAATAGCTTGGCAGACACAAAAGCCAACTTATCTGCAATGAAATCAAAAGGGACCATCGAGATCAATGGGTTATTATCCCACCTTCCAATTCCTTAATTAATGAAGGTCATTTCACAATTAATGCATGCCATCCAGGTGGTACAGTTGGGTAGGAAATAATATGTTAAGTCATCACTGCATCCCCTCGTTGCACATGAGATATCAAACCACCATGATCCTGATGTCACCTAGGTGCATTATTCACATGATCATGGTGGGTTAAAGTACATAACACACAACAATTCAATTATGCAGGGGAGGCTTCATTTCATGCAGGGTTTAATTCATGGAATGGATTCAGGAATAAAAAAATTGCTAGGAATACACTGTTATCAACACACAATTATGACAGTTCATGGATTTCTTAGAGTGTGATATTGTTCCCTATCTTTGTGGTATTTTTATGTTGATTTTATGCAGGAAAAATTCAACAAAATCTCATGGGATAAAGGAATCTTGGGTCTGGTATTCTTTTGGGGGCCTAAGGACTGAATTGAACCTAGGGAGACAAAGGTATTGGCAGGACTCAATTTCATCTTCAATTCTATGAGTGCACACTTGCTTAGCTGACTGCTATCAAATTTTGACCTATCACACTGGTCTTTAGGAGAACACCATGGCCTTGTGGAATCACAGGCGATTTCAGGTGGGACTCATAGTTTTTTTTTCAAGGGTTCTTCTCGATTCAATTGGAGAGAGAAAACTTATGCATGAACTTCAAGTGTTGTCATCAGGAAACCTTCGACAATCTGCACAGAGAACTACGGTTTGGTTTTGGAACTCTCTAGAAAACTTTGTAGAAATTATACGTTATTATTGGTTAAAATGCCTCTAAGTCGCTTCATGCCCCAAGAGAAGTTGGACAACAATGAATACCTATGGTAACATGTTCAATAGCTCCAAATTGACTTTCAAGGACTATCCAATCAGGTCTCTTTCATACTGGATATTCTCAGTCAACAGAGGCAAGCTATGAGACAATAGTACGATGAGGTTGATTCCATCCGATCTTAGGTGGAACACATGCAAGAGCAGGTGACATTGATTCCTATGGTATCAGAAGCAAATCCATCATCCACTAGCGGCTCCTCGCCCCTAGCTAAAAGGCCCACTCTGGACTTGAACATTCTTGTTTATGACATAGATTAAGAAGATAAGGACCCTCCAAAATAGTTTCAACTGGGTAATTAATGTTTTTCAAATACATATGTATACTAGGCGTCTTTATTAGAATAACCACTCTCAAATTTTTGAATGTAATTATCCCCAGTGGAGATAAAAAATTCAGTATGATAGATAGGACTAGGTTAGAGTTGATCAAGCGATTATGGTCTCACCTATGAGCATAATTTTGAATATTTTGTACTCCCTCATGTGCTTCGATTGCAAACACTTTGTGATTAATATAATATTTCCTATTTTTTGTTAAAAAAAACAAGATCCTTGACATTTCTCGTTCTTCCTCGGTCTAGTTTGGAGTTTCTATAGCCAAAATAGTTTTAATAAGGATGAGAGCATACCTTATAATTGACCATATTTCACATGTTATCAATGGTCCTGTCAAGTCTCATGTTATTGCAAGCATATGTAATGATCAATTCAATGATTTGATGAATACCTGCAATACTCATCAAAGCAAGGTTGATTGTGGAAACGATAATTTTAGCATATGTGGCTTTGGCTATTGCTACTGGGTAGCTGCAACTATAATATGCTCTCATTGTAATATCATGCATCCCATTAGATTAATACAAAAAATATTTCATAATGAAAACATTCAGTTACGAGAGAGAGAGATCACAAATATGTCGCGAGAGAAACCTTGTTTGTTTCTCCTTTTTCTTATCTGCAAAATTGCCAACAAACTTATTGATTACTATTGTAAATAAGTAGGTCCTCCTTGGAAAAATTACTTTTGATAATAATTACTAAGAGAATCCCACCACAATCCCACCAACATTTGTGATTGTTTATAAACCCAAAAGAAATCAATGGAACAATTTCTGTAGGTTCTTTTCCTAATGAGATCATTTGGGTTTTTTTCCATCCTAGCATACCATAAATCATTTCAAGAATTTGATTCTCATAATGATTATTTGTAGTATAATAACTGTTTTGCAGGTTCCGAGTTCTCATAGTGCAATATAAAGGCTCAGTAGTATGCTTATCTTCATCAATGAAAACACGAGCATGAATTTTAAGTGCCTTTACTAGTTTTACAACTAGCTCAACTATCTACTATTGATCAAATTCTTTGGATTTTCTTCTTATTTCTTCTTCAATATTTATTTTAGCAACATCCTTTTCGTCATGTACTTTCTTAATTTTTTCTAGAGAGAGACCTAGGATGGAATCAAATATATCATCATTATTCTTATCTTTTTCGCTTTGTTTGGCATGTTTTTTCTTGTCATGAACCCATTTCATCTCTACCAAGGATAATTTAGGAAAAAGTGGTGATATTGGAGGAAAACAAATTGTAATGGAATTGATGTAGTGCTTAATAACATTGTATCTTTCCTTTGGTTGGTTTGAAGAAAAAATGGTTTATCTAAGCTTGTAGAGGATAGATTTTGATCAAATCTTTTTGAGTTTTGTAGCAACTTTGGTTGTGATTTGAGGGCAGAGAAGGAGGCCTTTCTGGGATTTGTAGTTGGAGGTGTATTTCACATGAATGTTTGTAGTTTGTTTCAGTGGTAGTCGATGATTGTGGTTGTCCTATAATTATAGTAAATTTGATTAGTCAAACCATCTGAATCATCTACCCTCTAAGTATTTAAGCAACATATTGTCCAATCTAATTGATAGCACAACATCTATTTTCATGAATGATATTGTCCCTCTAATCCATTGTCAATTAAGTAGCCATTATGTCTTTATCTTTTGAAGAAATATAACATCTTCCTCAGTGGCATGTTTCTAAGTTAAAACCCTTCGATGTGTAAAAATTAAATCCATTCTTTCTTCAAGCCTTAACTCTTTGCCATACGTAAAAAAATGTTATCTCCATTGAATATGCTCACTTAGACAATCACTTCCTAAATTTTATGAAAAAAGTTGAACAAGAAAAGTACAAGAATTTTGAATATAAATTCCTATATATTGGATGTGTAAAAGTATGAATTATTCCTCTCTTCCATTGTATATGAAATTCCTTAGTATTATAATTTATCACGGACTCCAAATATTCTAAATATTTTATGCTTTTATTGGAGCCTGTAATGTTCCCAACTAGGATAGTTGGAAAATATATGTGTACTACCCAATATTATTATTATTCTTTGTATGATTTAATCAAACAATTTTATGGAAGCGCCAAATAATAACTTAAACATAGATCATACATCCATTACACATAGAATTAATCATATAACAATGACATCTTATTATGGATGGAAGTTCTCCAAAAATCAATACAATGGTAACTAAGGGTTGTAATAACAACTACAGACTACTACTGACCACCCAAGATAATGGATTCCATGAAGCATCACAAAGTACTACATAAAAAACACAATGGAACCTGGAATGATTCCAAGATATGGAACCCAAGGCTCTTCAATCCTTCCTCTTCTCTACTAAGGTGATGTTTGCTCCACAACCGATCTTGCAATTGCTTCAAACTCCTTCCCAGGCCCGATCTGAAAAACTATTGCAAAAACTTGATTCATAGAGGTCCTTGCGGGATTCCTGTGGGGTGTCTAGTGGGGCCTCGCAGAATGAACCTAGTTCAACCCACGAGGATTCCTCCTTTCCTAGGTGCACTAAACCCTCTTGCACCTGCAACTCTAATGAACAACTTTCTCAAAATTTTTCCGTAAACCCCTTTCACGAGCTAATATTGACTTCAAATTCTCTCCCAAATGAAAACAAGCACAACAATGAACTCCAATTAGGATTATGGATGAATCCCCCTCTTGTCTAGCTAGGGTGGATATTTCACCACCAAAACTAAACCTGGGGTGGAAGGGTTTTTCCCAAAACCCCAACGAAAACGTTGCCTACAAGAGCACTCAATAAGATATCAAAACATAATTCCAAGGGGAAGGGTTTCTCCTCTATTCATCCTTCCTTTGTACCTTCTAGATATTTCCCCCATTTTGACCTAATCAAATATTCAGTTTATTTTCCCTCCAATTCCATTAAATATATATTTTTTATTTTATTTAATGTCACTTTTAGGATTTGAAAATCTTTTTACCTAGTGACTCCTCCTTGACTCCCCTTTTCCTTGTTGACTATAGCCTACAGGAGTTGTATAGGATGTTGAGTCATACCGATCACTTGGAAGAGGAAATTATAGTCCTCCCTTTCCAAGATTGCTTGTCCTCAAGCAATTATAGACCAGGGTGATGTAAAATTTTCTCGCCCTCCCAGGTAGCATCTTCTTCGGGAAATCCTCTCCATTCAACCAAATACTCTTGAATGACCCTACTCCTAAGTATTTTTTCCCTAAAATCAACTATCATCTTGAGAGATAGAACCAAATTCCCTTCCTCATCTAGTGGAGGAAGATCTGTAAAAGTGGTGACCTACTGTCCCAAAGCCTTCTCGAGGTAGGATGCATGGGAGGTGTTGTGGCTCCTACTGCCCTTCGGTAGCTTTAGTTTGTATACCACTTCCCCAACTCTCTTGATCACTTTGTATGGTCCATAAAAGTGGGGCTTGAGCTTCTCTGCACCACTCTTCTTCAACGACGACTGTCTATATGGATGCAATCTGAGAAAGACAAGATCTCCAACCTCAAAGCTGCATTCTACCCTATGTCTACCTGCATACATTTTCTATTGATTCTAAGCAACCTGGAGATTCTCCTTCAGGACTCTTAAGATGACCTGAATTTCTTGTAACCAATCCTTGGCCTTAGGATCTCTTATATCTCCATATTCCAAATCCACAAAACATGGATCTTCATATCCATATAATGCCTTGAATGGGATCATCCCGATGGACATGTGATAAGTGGTGTTGTAGCAATGCTCACCTAGATGCAACCATTTTATCCATGCCCATGTCTACCCTGACACATAGTTCCTTAGGTACCCTTCTACCCATTTATTTACTATCTCAGTCTGGCCATATGTCTGGGGATGATAGCTAGTGCTAGGTGTCAACTCTATTCTAGATGACCTAAACAACTCTTGCCAAAATGCACTGAGAAACTTGCTATCCGAGTCACTGACTATGTTCCTTGGTAGGACATGGAGTTTGAACACTTCCCTGAAGAATAGATCTGCTACTTGAGATGCACTATACTCCATAGGAATGACAAAGAAGTGTGCATACTTAGTCAATTTGTCCACCACCACATAAATACAGTCTCTGCCCTGCACCTTTGGTAATCCTGTGATGAATTCCATAGAAATGCTTTCCCATTTATGTTCCAGAATTGATAATGGTTGAAGTAGTCCTGTAGGATGTGTGAACTCGAACTTGTTTTACTAGAAAGCCACACATTCCTTCACATGACGAAGTACATCCCCTTTGATACCTTTCCATGAGAATCTCTTCCTTACTTGTCTATAGATCTTTATATACCCTTGGTTCCCTGCCAATGGTACGTCATGTGTTTCCCTCAGAATCTTATCCTTGAGTGTGGACTCAGGGGAAAGATAGATCATGTCCTTGTAGTATATAATTTCATCCACTACCCTGTACCTATCATCCTGAATACTTCCCTCCATCAAATCACAAGTGAAAGTATTCCACCAAGAGGATGTATTTCCAATCCTCTGAGATCTATGACATGGAGAAAGCTATTGGCTTCCTGGATAAGGCATCTGCAACTTAATTCTTCTTCCCCTTTACATACTCAATGTCAAAATCATATGCTTGTACCTTTCTCACCCATTTCTGTTGTCTCTCATTTATGTCCCTCTGCTCCAAGAAATATCACAAGCTGTTGTGGTCCATACTAACAACAAAACGTCCTCCTACCAAGTGCTATATGAATTTGACCAATGCATGCAAGATGGCCAACATATCCTTGTCATAGATCAGATAGAGCTTCTCAGGATCCCTTAGATTCCTTCTCTCAAAGGTGATCGAGTGTCGGTTCCACATCAATACTACTCCTATCCCTTCACAAGATGTGTTGCACTCCAGGACAAAAGGATGTGTGAAATATGGTAGTGATAATACTGGGAAAGTACTCATTACCTTCTTCATTTTGTCAAATTCCACCTATTCCACTTCTGACCATCGAAATGCCCCATTTTTTGTGAGATCTATCAATGGCTCTGCCAATTGCAAAAATCCTTTCACAAAGTGCCTGCAGTAACTACATATTTTGAAGAATCCTTGTATATCTATGAGTGGGCCAGTCTAAGATGGTCTGAATATTCTCCTAATGCACTTTTACTCAACACTAATCATGTTCCCTAGACAAAGGATCTATGTCAACCCAAACTCACATTTTTCTTCCTTGGAGAAAAATGATTGTTCCTCCATAATGGTGAGAATATTGTCCACATGCTTCGAGTGTTCTTCCCATGTCCTGTTGTAGACGAGCAGATCATCAAAGAACACATGTAGAAATTTCCTCAACTGTTTGTTGAAGATATGGTTCATGCATGACTAAAATTTAGCTGGTGCATTATTCAAACCAAAGGGCATGACTAAAAACTTAGAGTTCCCATAATGACACCTAAATGTTATTTTATGTATATCCTCCTCCCTGACCCAAATTTGGTGGTACCCCGATTGTAGATCAACCTTTGAGAAATACACTGCCCCATGAAGTTCATTGATCAATTCATCAATCCTGGGTATTGGGTATTGTTTCTTGATGGAATTTTTATTTAATGCCCTATAGTCTATTCCCATCCTCATAGTACCATATTTCTTATTCACCAGTACAACTGATGAAGTGAAAGGACTAGAACTAGGATAAATGTGTCCCATATCTAGCATATCCTTTATGTACTTCTATATTTCATCCTAGAATATCTTGGGATTCCTATAGGGAGTGGTGATGACAGGCTTTGACCCTTCTTCTATCTCAATGACATGCTCAAATCCTCTATTCGGTGGTCTCCTTGTTGGAAATGGTTCAAACACTCTCTCATGCTTTCCCAACAATGTCTGGATATCCACAGGGTAATGTTGGCATTCCTGTGATGGCTTCTCCATAGTGATCAAACACTCTATTTCACAAGCCACATCCCCATGTCTAAAAAGGGCCTCCATGAGCTGGTTAGACACAATCCCGGGGGCACCTGTTGACATACCTCTCAAGACAACTCGTTTCTCATCCTTGTTCTAGAAATCTATTCTCATGTCCTTATAATTCATGTGAATATAGCCCAAAGAGTATAACCACTAAAATCCTAACACCACATGAGTATATTCTAAATCCACAGTGTAAAAATCACTGGTCAATGTGTAGTTACCCAAGGTTACTTGCAGTCCTCAGATCCTCTGAGTGTACATCATGTTGTACCCATATGATACTACAACATTGAATCCCTTGAAATCCTCCGTAGGGATATTTCTCTAGTTGACAAGTGTCACATCAATGCAATTGTGGGTAGCTCCACCATCCACTAATGCCATAACTCTCTACCATTGCATAATTCCTCTAATCCTAAAGGTATAATATTTAGGGACTCCCGAAAGTGTAGAAATGGTTACCTCCTTAGGGATAACTTGTAATGACGCTTTCTCTGTAGTCTGTGAGGGTTCACTATTGTCATGTCCAATAACTTCATCATCATCATCATCATCCTCATGGGAAAATACCTTAATATAATGGAATTTACCCTTGCCCATACATCTATGACCTAGTTCCCATGGGTCTTTGCATCTAAAACAAAGATTCTTCCTCCTTAGTTCTCTTTGACTCTCCTCATCCGTTCTATCATTCCCCATCCATGACTTCTGGGGAAGTTTAATCTCCTTGCCTCCTTGCGGGATGAAGGATTTTGTCAGAGCATTATTGTTGAATGTGTCCTTCATATATTGGTATCTCATTATGGACTTCACCCATCCTCTCAGGGGTTCAACCAGTCCTTCCGTGAATAACATCACTAACCTCTGTTGAGAGATATTTTTCACCATAACCACCATTTTCTGAAATTATCTTATGTATGCTTCTAGTGTGCCTATTTGTTTCAATTGTGCCAATTCTCTAAAGTGCATTTCAGGAACCTTCTGGTAAAACTTGTCCATCAAGATCTGAGTGATGTTGGCATGCCCTAATATCACCAACCCATCATACCACCATTCCTGAGCTTCTCCTTCCAAGTGAAGAGTGACATACTGAATTGTTTCATATTCAGACATTGGTTTGAGTTGGAGGTATGTGTCTAACTTATGTACCCAGGACCTGGCCATACTCTTTATTGATCCATCGAAGGGTGGAATAATCAACCTTCCCAACTTGTGCATGAGATCAAAATTTCGTGGGCTCTGTGTTCCTCTGTTCCCCTCCCTTGGTCCTTACTTATGTTTGAGTTCACATAAGTCTTTATAGGAAACATTCTCACAGATGTCTACATCTATCATATTGTACTCTCTATATGAGACGTTAATATCAATCCCCTGATCCTGTTGCTCCTTTGATTTTGTAGGTTGATCTGTTAGGAACTATTGTAATAAAGGCCTAGGGATATTTAAGCTCTTTCTCTGAGTTGGAGTGTGGTTGTTTCTATTCTTAGAGTGTATTCTATCACTCCAACGAGATCGAGTGGGTTCAACCTGATCTGCACCATTCATATTTCCGCGTTGTCCTAACAGCTGTGTGAATGCCTCAAGTGAGTGTTGATAGAACTTTGTTGTATCTTCCTGTCTCCTGACCAAATATTGTAGTATCTGGATCACCTCATTGTTGTCTCCCATGATTCCTTCTGGTACTAATTCTACGTGTTTTACTTCTGTTTCTCTTTCTGGTGATTCTCGAGAAGTTTTTACTCCATGCCCTTTTCTTGTAGGCATCAATGTAGTCATAGGTTGGTAGAATCACCAGATATGATACCACTATAATGTTCCCAACTAGGATAAATGGAAAATATATGTGTAGTACCCAATATTTTTATTCTTCATTGTGTGATTTTATCAAACAGTTTGCTGGAAGTGCCAAATAATAGCTTAAACATAGATCATACATCCATTACACATATAATTGAGGAGATAACAATGTAATCTTATTATGGATGGAAGTTCTCCAAAAATCAGTACAATGGTAACTAAGGGCTATAATAACAACTGCAAACTACTATTAAGCACACAAGCTAATGGCTGTCATACAACATCACAAAGTACTACAAAAAAAACACAATGGAACCTGGAATGATGTCAAGATATGGAACCCAAGGTTCTTCAATCCTTCCTATTCTCTGGTCAGGTGATGTTTTCTCCATGACTGATCTTCCAATTGCTTCAGAGTCCTTCCCAGACTCGATTCAGTGAACTACTACAAAACCATGATTCAAAAGGGTCCTCGTGGGATGCATGTGGGGTGTCTAGAGGGGCCTCATGGGATGACCCTAATTCAACTCGCAGGGATACATCCTTTCCTAGGTGCGTGAAACCCTCCTGCACCTGCGACCTTGATGAACAAATTCCTTAGAAATTTTCTGTAAACTCCTTTTGCGAGCTGATTTTGACTTCAAATTCACTTGTTTGGATGAGGAACAAAACTTGAGAACAATTCAGGGTATTCCAAGGGAAGTATCTATTAGAGAGATTTCAACCTTCTAGCTAAAAAGGAGCTTCAGGAAAGGATGTCAAATTTATGTAGCCCATATGGAAGAGGCAACTAAGGATCAAGTGCCAAGTATTGAGGATGACCCAATCTTGAAATAATTTGAAGATGTATTTAGAGAGATACTGAGGTTTCCACCAAAGAGAGATATATATTTGTCCATTATTTTGATGTCTGGAGTTTCCCCAATGTCCAAGAATCCTTATAGGATGAGTACACCAGAGCTGAAGGAATTGCAAATGCAACTTGAAGAAATTTTGAAGAAGGGGTATATATGCTCAAGTGTGTCACCTTGGGGTGTCTCAGTGTTATTTGTGAAAATGAAGGATGGAACCCTGAAGCTATGCATTGGTTTTAGTTAGCTGAATAAGGTGAACTTGAAGAAAAAGTATCCTTTGGCAAGGAGAAATGATCTTTATGATCAACTGAAATATGCAAATATATTATCCAAGATTGACCTCAGGTCAGACTACTCTTAGGTGAGGATTAAAGAAGAATATGTCCACAAGAAAATATTTAGAACAAGATATGTCCATTATGAGTTTGTGGTGGTTCCATTTGGGTTGTCAAATGGACCAACTGACTTCATCTGTTTGATGAATGATATTTTTAGAAATTACTTGGATAAGTTTTTCATTGTATTCTTGGGTGACGTACTTATCTACTCCAAGTACGAAGAAGAGCATGAGTATCATTTGAGGATGGTTCTATAAGTATTGAGGGAACATCAACTGTATACCTAGCTAAGAAAGTGCTCATTTTACCAGAGGAAGATTTATTACTTGGGCCCTATTATTTCAGAGGAAGGGATAGGAGTAGACTCGAAGAAGATAGAAGCCACTAAAGGATGGCCACCACCAAATAATATCTTAGAAGTGATATCGATCATGGGACTAGAAGGTTATTATATAAGATTCATTAAAGGATTTTCAAGGACTACACATCCAATCACTTCTTTGCAAAATAAGGGTGTGAAGTTCGAGTGGACCTCTAAATGTGAGAAAGTTTTCAACACTTGAATAATTTATTGACAAGTGCACCAATATTGAATATTACTGATCCAATTGAATATTTCATTATGTGCATTGATGCATGGAAGGGATGGCTTGGAGGAGTCCTTACCCAAAATGGGCATGTGATATGCTACAAGTCAAGGAAGTTGAAGGAACATGAGAGGCACTATGCCACACATGGTTTAGAATTGGTAGTGGTAGTTCATGCCTTAAATATGTGGAGGGATTATTTTATGGGAAAAATATTTGAGCCGAGGATAGACCATAGTGGTCTGAAATATTTTTTTGGACAACCAACTTTGAATGCCAAGAAAATTAGATGGATGGATTTCCTTAGTGAGTATGAATTTGATATAAAGTATATCAAAGGAAAAGAGAACAAGGTGGCTAATGCAGTCAAGAGGAGGGTGCATGAGATGCATGCTACAACCATTAGCATTTACAAATCTGATTTGAGAGACATAATTTTGGAAGTTGCAAAATGAGATAGACATTATATGCAAACAAAAGAAATATTACATCAAGGTAATTTTTAGCATAAAATTAAATATTATGAGTTGAGAGAAGATGGAATCCTCATGTATAGGGGAAAATTATATGTACCTAATTTAGATTTTAACCTTGTACAATATTTACTGCAAACATATTTTCAGTAAAATAACAAAAAAGATACAATGGCAAATACAAACATTACACAACGATTTCCCCCCTAGAAACCCAAACCGAGAAAACCAACATATTCCATATTCATTCAAAGTGATACATTGTTTACAATACAATATACATATAGGAGCCAACGACATCCAAAACCCTAACCCAATGAATTGGATTAGTCAACAACCCTAATTCCTTAACCGGAAATAGAAAACCATCAACAAAAAACCATGTGCCGAAAAACCTCCCAAAAATGCGACGTTTCTCGAGGCATAAAACCTCCCAAGAATATAAAACATACCCAACATTCTCCTAATTGTTGTTTTCTTTGCATATAGGGGGTTACAAGGTTACATAGTAAAAAATCCAGGGCATAAATTCCCATGGATCCTCTACACCAAGAGAACTTCTTAGTGCTCACAGAGTTTGTTAATGAATCTGCAACATTCTTCAAAGTGTCCACCTTCATCAACAACACTTTCTTTTCTTCAACTGTGTCTCTCACAAAGTGATATTGAATATCAATATGCTTTGTCTTTGAATGATAAGCCGGGTTCTTCGCTAGAAAAATT
>ML782791.1:87794-100521 GCA_009831015.1 Picea engelmannii
TGCTCTGTGTTTCATCTCACTCTGCACATTTTCTCAGTCTCATGCTACGCATCCTCTCATTTTCCCTTTCTTACTGTTTCGTTCATTTTCCATCCGGAACAACCAACATTTCACATTCTGTCTCATTTTCTTTTATACACACATCCCTGACGGTTCCACTTCGCATTTCCTTATGAAAAACAAGGACAACTGTCCTAGCAACTGAAACGCTAACTGATTGTCAATCATGAGTCCGTTTCTTTTAACAGATTCATAACTGAGGAGTTAACTATGAGAGGGAACAATAACCCTCCGATCACATTCAAGTTTATCCGCACCGTTGAATGAACTTTATTAATCTTCCCTTTAAATCAGATTTCAGAATTCCTTATGTTCAATGTTCTTTTCACTTACAAATCCCGATCCACAAAATTCCGTAAAACAGTCAGATCAACAATCCAGATCATATTTAGATCTGACGGTTAAGATTAAGTCGGGATTTCACTCATTGCAATTTCGACACTCTGGACGTTCGATGTTTTTGTCACTTCAAATTCCTGATCCTCGACACTCTGTAAATAAGTCGGATCAATGGTCCAGATCACATCTCTATTCAACGACTGCGATTAAATCGTGATTTCACATATCGAGAAATCAAGATTCTTGATGTTAAAAAACTTTGACATCTCCAACTCTCGATCCCCGAAACTTCGACAAGGTGTCCATCTGCTGACGTCACACGTGGATTGACATGTGTTGAATACTGCCACGTGTCACTCTGATTCGTGACTTACATGTGCCTAAAATGTTGAATCAATCTGACACTTGTCATTACCTGGTTTTGACACATGTTCCTAGCTGACGTGGTCTACTGACGTGAGTCGGGTCGACGATTCATATGTGATCTTGATTTGACGACTTAGATTACGTCGAGATTTTTCATATCTAGAAATCAGGATTCCTGTTGCATTGTTTCTTTGAAATTTCCAACACGCGATCCTCGAAACTCTGCTCAACAGTCCAGATGTGATCTTGATTTGACGGCTCAGATTATGCCGGGATTTTTCATATCGAGAAATCATGATTCCTGTTGCATTGTTTCTTTGACATTTCCAACACGCGATCCTCGAAACTCCGATCAATGGTTCAGATGTGATCTTGATTTGACGGCTCAGATTATGCCGGGATTTCGTGAGCCCTCTACTCCTTGTACTTTTAAAGATCGTGCAGGTTTTCCTCAATCCAACGGTGGTCGGACCCTGCGCTTGGATCTAACGCCTGTGATATATCCTCCTCTTCAATGCGCTCTTCTTTTCTTTATTCAAATCTTACAACCCTCATGCTGTCGGGAATTTTGGATGTGATCCAACGATTAGAAATGCTTCTTGGGCCTTCGATCACTCGATCTTCCTGGACTTATCTTTTGTTTGTCTGTTGATAACAAACTGCCTGTACTCATGCCATATTCACCATTGTATTTGCCATCAATGACAAGCATTCGCTGTCTGTTAAATACTTGCTAACAATCCTCTGTACATTCTTTCTGTACTTATGCCATTCGTTCTTCCTGTACTTATGCCATTCGCTGTCTGTTAAATATTTTCCAACACAAAGCTTATAGAATATATATTCCAGAACAACACAAGATTGAAGTCAACAAAGACGTAACATTCAATGAGGAGATGGCCTTTAAGAAATCCATAGAAGAAACTATAAAAGAAGATGAGATTGAAGAATTTAATGAAGAAAGCACAGAAAAAGAAAATGACAAAAAGGAACAACCTGATCATCCTATGGATCCATGTGAAAAAATTGATTTAGATATCGTACCTAAGACCAAGAAAATACCAGCTTGGCTTGAAGCTGCCTTACAATACGTAGAAAGACTAAAGGTTCCAGAAGGAACATTCAGAAAGAGTAAAAGACCTAAAAGATTCTCAAGTTATGCAACATACATGACGAAGCTTCTAGATGAAGAACCTACCACATTTGAAGAAGCAGTTCAAAAGGGACAATGGAAAGAAGCTATGACGGAAGAGAATCAATCCATTATGAAAAATGAGGTATGGGAAATTGTACCAAGACCTAAAGAAAAATCGGTGGTAACTTCAAAATGGGTGTACAAGATCAAACATGTAGTAGATGTAAGCGTGGATAAATACAAGGCAAGATTCATAGCTAGAGGGTTCTCCCAGAAGGAGGGAGAATATTATGATGAGACGTTTGCTTTGGTGGCTAGATATACTTTCATCAGAGCTATCGTATCTCTTGCCGTTTCCATGGGATGGAACTTACATCAGATGGATGTAAAGACAACTTTCCTCAATGGAGATATTGAAGAAGAAGTATATATTGAACAACCTCAAGGGTTTGAGGTACATTCCAGAGACACTCACATTTGCAGATTAAAGAAATCTCTATATGGACTCAAGCAAGCTCTAAGGGCTTGGTATGCTAGAATGGACAACTATCTAATGAGACTTGGTTTCTCCAAGAGTCATGCAGATCCAAAACTTTACTATAAAGTCATGGACATTTCACCTGTAATCCTACTACTATATGTTGACGATCTATTCATAACAGGTGAAGAGTCTCTCATCATCTAGTGCAAGAAGGAATTAGCTTCTGAATTTGATATGAAATATCTAGGTCTCATGCATTATTACTTGGGACTAGAAGTATGGAAAAAGAATGGTGAAGTATTCCTTGGACAAGGAAAGTACGCAATAAAGATCCTTTAGAAATTTGGAATGATGGATTGTAAGTCCATGGAAACTCCTATGAATGCGGATATAAGAAAAGTGAAAGATCTAGATTCTGATCCAGTAGACCCATCTGTATATCGAAAACTAATTGGGTCATTGATGTATTTGGTAAATACTCGACCATACATTTGCTTTTCCATAAATACACTAAGCTAGTTCCAGGTGGAACCAAGACATGAACATTGGATAGTTGCAAAGAATGTATTAAGATATATTCATGGGACAATAAATTATGGCTTGAGATATACCGCATCCAGTGATATCCAACTTCATGGATTCACAGACTCTGATTGGGCAGGAAGTATAGAAGATAGAAAGAGCACTTCAGGTATGTGTTTCAGCTTGGGATCTACTATGATATCTTGGGGCAGCAGGAAACAAAAGTCTGTCGCACTCAACACATCAGAAGTAGAGTATATGGAATCATGTGAAGCATGCATAGAAACAATATGGTTAAGGAAGTTAATCTCCGATTTATTTGATTAGATTCCATAATCGACCATAATATATTGTGATAATCAGAGTTGTATAAGATTATCATAACATCCCGTGTTTCATGAAAGGTCAAAACATATTGAGGTCAAATAATACTTTATTCGAGATAAAGTCCAGGAAGGAGAGGTAAAGCTCGAGTATATCCCCACTGATGAGAAAAAAACATATATCCTAACAAAACCTCTATCCAGAATAAAGTTTACATATTTATGAGAGAATATGGGGATCATGGAAATAACTCCCTTAGTTGAAAGGGAATAAATGACTCTCCAGGTTGGGAGGGAGAATTGACAGTATTATTGAAAACATTTATTTTGTGATTAAAAAATAATAGTCCAGCTCGGATAGATTCTTTCCTATTCGGAAAGTGGATTGAGATTTCTGATTGACATCGATTTCCCATTATGGTTAACATGGGAAATGGTCCATATTGTTGATGTATCATAGACAACAAATTTCCATTGTGGTTAACATGGGGAGTGGTCTAGGTCAGTCTCTCTTCTTGAGGGTTACTCAAGAAGACCGACCCACCTTGTCAGACAACGATTTCTCATTGTGGTTAACATGAGGAATGGTCCATTTTGGAGGTTGATAAATGAAATTATTTTCCTCTTGTGGTTAACAGAGGAAATGGTCCAGACAGTCATTCCTTAGGGTTTATACATTCTCTCCAGGGTGCACTTTGATTAGTGTAGGAAGAATGGCCCGGGGTGGGGAATGGTCCAGGCTCAACAATCAGGGACAAACATTCCTTAGGGTGTATACATTCTCTCCAGGGTGCACTTTGATTAGTGTAGGAGGAATGGCCCAGGGTGAGGAATGTTCCAGGCTCAGAAATCAGAAACAATCATTCTTCCTTGTCTGAGAAGAATAGGGCAGATAGCCCATTGTTGATGTTCTATACTGAGGGCATATATTCTTTCAGATCTCACAGATGTGAGTGAAAGATTGGCCCAAATGGTTCAATTTATTTTAACAATATTTTCTATACAGGTTGTCATCAGATGATTGTTATGGAGAATACCTGTATCCAAACAATAGAGATATACTACTGTGGTGGATATGTTCCACTGTTTGTGACTATGTGTCATGGTTTGAGTAGTTGTGTACTACAGTGGATAGACACAGTTGTGTTCTACCAATTGATATTGTACCATTTGTCATAGGTGATTATCCAGTTGGATAATAATGACAGTGCTCGTGATAGTACCAGTTGAATGGTTTGTTTGTGCTCAAGACCCTACCTCCCTAGCTAGGAGGGAGTGTTGATATTATGGTAGCTTCGGGAGGTATGAACCTCTATTGTGACCTTTGACAAGATTATAATGTTCTGGAAGGAAGCAAAGAAATGAAGGAAACCCTAGACAAGATGTCAGTTGTAGAAATATAATTAATATGAATTAATTAGTACCCAGAAGGAGAAGTCAGCCCTAGTAAGTCTGCAAGAACCACTATAAATACAGGGAGCCAGTATCTCATTTGACACACTTCTCAATAGTTGCAGAGAGCCAGTTCTACGTAGTGCAGTTGCAGTCTTGTTCGCAAATCCTAGGGAAGGTACTACGCCAACTTTTGGGTGGGGCTATCTGATCAGCTTGGTTACTTCTTGCTTGGTGCATTAGCCTCTCTTGGCTATTGGATTGCTACCAGGATTCTCTTCTCTGTCAAGGTCAAGGTGCTCAGAGGGTGGCTTCGGCCTATGGTTGGGTGAAAAGGGTATTGCCAATGGTAAAATGAGCACAATATTTCATATTCTAACATGAAGTTTATGAACGTTTTGACACTGACACCCACCATTTGGGCCATTTGACCAAGTTGAAATAGTTAGGCACAATGGAAGAATTTATCGCCACCTTTGAGAATTTGGATTTTAGAACAGAGGGCATGCCTGATTTTTTCTTCAAGGAATTCTTTATTAGTGGCCTAAAGGATGAAATATGAGTTCAAGTCCTAATGGTTGGCCCCTAGAATTGGGTCAAAGCTGCTAAACACACCAAGGAAGCACAACGGGTTGTCTTTTCCTAGAACCAAAAACCATCTTTTATTCCTCGCCCTAAACCTGTGAAATGTGTTTTAATGCATTTTGATATGTTTTTATGTATTGATCTATGCTAGCTTGTGCTTAAGGGTTGTAATGGTGTCTCTCAACACCACTTCTCCTTGGAATCATTCGATCTTTGATCTACCTAATTTCTTTGTTATCCAATATGGTATTAGAGCTACTTGTTTAACTTGTTTAAATACCTAGCCTATTGTCTATGAGCCATTTTGGAGGTTATCATTTAGATGTGATCTTATTATTTCAAATGTATTTAGAAATTAACTAAGTTTTTTTGTTGGACATCGGGTTCAACGCTTCTCACGAGTTTCATGACATGGGTTAACCCCCTCTAGTGGATCATAAATCTGATGATTTTGGAAGAAACTAATGCTTGCAAGTTTTGGTCTAACGACAATCGAATTCCAACAAATGGTATTAGAGCAAGAGGTCTCGAGTTCGAAACTCTCCTAGCACACGTTGTGGGGGAGATTGTTGGACATTGGGTTCAGTGCTTCCCTCCAGTTTTGTGACACAGGTTAACCCCCTCTTGTGGATCCTAACTTCGACAATTATGGTGGAGACTACCACCTACAGGTTTTGGTCTAATATAAATCAAAGTCCAATAGTTTTGACTTGCATACTATATACCAAGGATTATATATATAGATCAACATAGTGTGTTCCAAGGTGGAGCCTATGATATTGAATGACCATAATTATGGAATATGTGCACAAGATATGGAGACCTTGCTGAAAAGTAAGGTTCTTTGGTAGTTTACAAATACGACGATCCCAAAACCGATGAATGACCAACAAAATTTTGTCATCAATGAGAAGAAGGATGCGGCTATAGGAGTCATTACGTACATGTCAAGGAATATTCTCTTTCATACAAGTGGGATCGAATATACTCATCGGGTCTGAAGAAAGCTAAATATTTTTTTTGATAAGACTAATGAAATTTATATTATGTAGATTGAGAAAGCGTTAATCACTCTAGATTCTCTCTCCTTTGAAAGAATTGAATAACACTTTTCTCGTTTCAAGGATCTAAAATTGAAGTTGGGTGAAAGTGGTGAGGACTTTCTGAAGAAAGATGGTTACTTCATTGAAATTTTTCTCATGAACCTAAATACACCCTATGATATATTATGTTCAACATTTCATAATAGTTGGGATTCTAGAAAATAATATGATAAGGACTATACCTTCAATTATTTATGTGGTTTGCTAATTGGGGCACACGGGAAATTGCTTGATGAAGAGAAATTAGAGGTCAAGCAATAGGCTCATTTGTTGAAAAGTAGAGGTCGATAGAAATACAAATAAAGAGGTCAACAAGGAAATAAGGAGAAATCGACCAACTACATCGACTAGAATGCAAAGAAGAATCATGATTAGCAGAGTTAAACTAATAAAGGTAGAAAGAAGAAACCCTACCATTATTGCATGAAATTGGGACATATAGAGAAGGCTTGCTGGAAGAAGATTGGATATCTAGAAGAGAAGGTTGGGAAACTTGAAGGAGATGTGTCGAATGAACGATCGAATAATTCTCAAAATCAACTTCCAAAAGGTAAAGAAAACAATTACACATTTTCTAATCATTGATATTTGTATGGTGAGAGTTTTCTTCACGTTGGTTTGGAATATCCACAATATTTTTTGTTATGGGTCAATGTTTTAGAGCCAAAACATGATCCATATTTAGGACACTAAGCCGAGGATGCGATTAAACCTAATATTTTCAAGAACTCTGATTTCCTCAAGCATTTCTCTTCTGTACAAATAAATAATTTGCTGATTGAGATTTCTGTGGTGAGATTTTTCTTCACGTTGGTTCGGAATATCCACAATATTGTTTGTTACGAGTTGATATTTCAGATCCACAACATAATCCATCTTCAAGACACAAAGATGAGGATGATATTAACCCTCAACTTTTCTAGAACTCAGATTTCCTCAAGCATTTATCTTATGTACAAAGAAATAATTTGATGATTGATATTTCTATGGTGAAAGTTTTCTTCACATTGGTTCAAAATATACACATTTTCTGTTAGTACTTCTTAATCCTTTTATGCTCACACTTTACAATGTGAGTGGATAGTCGACTATGGTCATACACATAATATGACTAAACAAGCTTCTCTCTTTTCTTTATTAATATTTGTAGTAGATAATTATGCACATATTGTTGTTGGTTGTGGAAATATTGAGTGCCAAAATGGTATGATCACTCATGTGTATATGTACCTACTTTAAGTGTCAATTTGTTGTTTGTATCTCAACTTACCCAAACTAGTTAAAAGGTCAAATTCTAGCCCGATCAATTTGTTATGGAGGATGTGAACAACAATTGGGAATTGATTGTTTAACAAATCCTTGATATTAAGGATGAACTATACAAGTTTCATGACCTTCCCCAAATAAATTTTGTATTGACTACACTCGTTGCTCAGAATGATGACCAAACTAAAATTTGGCATGAACAACTTGGACATCTAAACTTCCAAAGCTTGAAATTGATGGTGACACATAACATGGTTGCTAGAATATGAAAAATTGTTTTTATTGATGGATTATGTGAAGGATGTGTGCTTAGAAAGCATCGTCGAGATCCTTTAAAAAAAAGGAAATCTTAGAGAGAAAATACTCGGTTATAACTTGTCCACAATAATCTATGTTTCCTAAACAAACCATCACTACTAGATGAGAAGTATGTTATAAATTGCATTGATTATTTTCTTGGTACACCTGGGTATATTTCTTGAAGAATAAGAGTCATTTCTTTGAAAATTCAAGGAATTTAGGGCATCGGTGGAAAATTAATGTGATCGACCTATGAAATATTTGAGATCATACAATTGTGTACAATATGTGGGAAAACTATTTGAAGATTACATGTCATAGTATGGTATCTCTTAGTAGAGATATTTACCTCACACACCTCAATAATCAGAGTTGCATAAAGAAAAAATCAAAGTTTGGTCAAAATTGCACAATGTTTTCTTCATGCCAAAGTTCTATCAACTTGATTTTGGGAAATAGTTGTTTGTTATTCAAATTATATGTTGAACCTTGTTCTAACTAAATTTGTTTGTGATATGAACTCAGTCAGAAATGGAGTGGAAGGAAACTCTTAGTCAAACACATCAAAATGTTTGGATGTATTATGTGGGTGCACATTTCATATGACTATATGAAGAAGTTAGATGCAAATAATCAAGCTTGCATCATGATGGGATACTTAAAAGAGTTGAAGGCCTATAGATTGTTCAACCCAATCAAACAACAAATAATTCTCAAAAGATATTTCACCTTTGATGAGAACACCTTAAGTATTAAGCTATTAATTTATCTTCTAGTTTGATGAACATCGATCCCTTTGAAATTGTAACAGATAATAGATCGAATGGATATCATATCATAGTGTTGATTGGACAGATGACTCATCTACCTACTTTAAATTATAGTTGATCATTTATTGCATAATCAATTGCTAGTTTTTCCACCCTTGAGTGGTCCTCTGGTCAATTTTTCAATATAGGAACCTCTTCATTTCAAAATACTTGTCTACCCCATTGGGATAATAAGACAATTGAAGTTGATGTGGGAGATATCAATGACTCAAGGAAGAATTGAAGTAAAAAAAAACACGGTAGTGTTGATGTAATGACACATGTGCTAGAGTCATGTGATCTAGATACATATGCAAATGCACATGGTTGAGATGAATGGGACACTTATATAGTTGAAGAATAACAATCCTCTATGAAGAATGAAGCATGGGATTTAGTTCCTCAACCACAAGGAAAGAATATCATGAAGTTTTCGATGGTTCTACAAGACTAAGCTCACATATCATGGTTATGTTGACAAACATAAGGCTCATTTGGTAGAAAAGGGATTTTCTTAGTAGGAAGGCATCAACTACACTAAAACCTTCACCCTTGTTGCAAACATGAATTATGTTTTACTAATTCTTCCATGTTATCTTCATTCTAGATGGAGGTATTGTAAAGTACCAGATGTATTATGTAGAGTATAAACATAAGTGATATATCAATTATTAGCAGAAATAGAAAAATATAGAGCACAATGACCAAATTGATTCTAGAAATGATACATTTATTATATATAATTCCAAGTTCACTTTCCTCTTTGAGGGGGAAACCTCTGGTAGAGCAGATCTCAAATACAAAACAATTTTTAAAACAAAACTCTTCCATGCTTTCTACTCCTATTTATACTATTTCAATCTTCTAAAGAACATTCTAGAGGAAGTTCTTTCTAGAAGTGGAATCTTCTATTAAGTATTCTTACATTAAACATGTTCACATTATTATATATGAATTATTTATTAATTTAATCCTTTATTACATAGAAAACATATTAATCTATCTACTTGAGGGGTTAGTGAGGTTCAGACCCTAACATAACCTCCCACTTGAAAAAAAAAACTTGTCCTCAAGGCTTGAGATGAGGAAATTGTTTCAGAATAGTAGTTGGTTCCCACGTGACATCCTCTAAAAATGTATCCTTCCATTGAAATAACACTTCCTTGATTGTGCATTGATGGAGATGACGCTCGTGTTTGTCCAAGACTGCTTCAAGATGAAACCAAATAGAGTCTTCTTCATCCAATTCAGGGAGACTAGTTTGAGTCTGGCACTTGGTTCCAATCACTTTCTTCAAACAAGAAACATGAGAAAATGATGGATATTAGAGTGACCGGGGAGAGCTAACTTGTAGGCTACATGCCCCACATGCTTGAGAATGGTATAATCGACATAAAACTTGGGAGAAAGTTACAAATCTTTCAATAAAAAGGATAATATCACTTTTATACTTCCGAAGAGAATAAGTCCCATTTGATGGTGTCAATAAATCCTTCCCTTTTCCTCCTCTTTTCTCTCCTTTTCTTTCTCTTTTCTTCCCTTTTTCTCTTCTTTCGAAGCCTGTGCACCCACTATTATTGTATTATGCACCAATATTCAACATGTACCAGTTACACAATATGAAACACCAATATTTAACATAGGTGTTGCACACCAATATTCGATGCACACACCTTTTATACCACACCTCAATATACAGTCTACAAAAATTTAATACCATGCAACATCGATATCTAATGAACGCGACTTTTATGTTGCACATCAATATCTAGTGCACGTAACGTTTTATGTCGCACACCATATATAGTGCATGCAACTGCTGCATTGCACACCCATGTCCAGTGCACACAATTTTTTGTGTCGTGCATCAATATTAAATGCACACAATTTTTTGTGCCGCACACCATTATTCAATGTGCACAACTATTTGTGTTGCACACTAATATTCAGTGCGCACAATTTTTTGTGTCATGCACCATAATTCCACTCCATATAGTGCAAATATTCAATGCACATGCACTGCACACCAATACTATGTGCGTACCAACAATTATACTCTGTGCAACACGAATATTCAACATGCACACATGACACACCAACACTACGCATACACCACAAGCTCTGCTCTGCGCAACACCAAATTTTAGTGTGCACACTCGCGCACCATTATTTTATGTGCATTAATAGCTCTACACCACGCTATATGAGACTTTAATCAAGAATATAATCAAGAATGATAAACTAAACATGAAATATAATCCTTAATTATATTTCATGTTTACTTTATAAAGGATGTACTATATAGTTCTTCCTCTATATTCCTTTTTAAAATGGTATCAAAGATTTTGGTTCAACACCGAACTACCCATATAAAATTTAGAATTCCTATTTTTGGTTATGAGTGACATCACTGAAACTTTTAGATTCCTCATCGTCATGGAATTACACTTGAAATTTCACTTGATTATGGGCTTTCCTGCTCATATTATGGATAAAATAAGATTTTGTCTCTATATGTTTTTAATAACAAAACTTTATTTTCCTAGACGTGGCATCCTTGCTGACATGAGATGAAACATGGTTGATGATGTGGCACTTGTTTTCACATGTCATCCTCTACCACCTCCATGTTAGCTCAATTTTCTCCCTGTCATTTGACCATATCATCGTGGCCCTCTTTTACCTTTTTTTCCAGTTTATTAACTTTAGTATTATACTTTAATTGTGTGTCACTTGTACCCATTGGTCCTTATCTGCCACTTGGCATGATATTCACTATGGATGAGATATGGAGTCTACTTTTATCCTTGATATTCCACTTGGAACATTATTATTAACTGATGTGATGGGGGGGTCCCATCTTTGACCATCCATTTTCTAAAAGACTTGTTTACCCACACAAAATCTAGATCAACGACTGAGATCGATTGTGGAGGTTGAACTTGCTAGTGTTTAAAATGAAGTCTACCCTATGAAAAAATATTATGGCCTAGTGTTACCATGACAATAATTGTGGATCCAAAAATCAAGTTTGGAAAACCACCTCACATGCCTCCTCACATGCCTCCACAAACTACTTATCGTTGTTTGTCGTGCGACCTTCCTTTTCCACCTTGGACCTTGCCTTGTGGGCTACCACTTGCATTATAAATCCACCTAGCATCACCCTAGCACCTCCATGTCACCATGATAATCCACATCACCAGTATGGGGTCCACATCATTTTCACTCATTTTTCTCTAGTAAATCATATATATATATATATATATATATATATATATATACGTACGCATGTATGTATGTATGTATATTTCAAAAATAACTACTTTAGTTATCCTCCTTGTGCATCAATTTACCTCTTATATTGAATTTTACTCCCATACCTGCCAAATTTGATGCCATTACAGGGAAATTTAATCCACAATTTCATGAATTTGCTTCACTTCCTTCATGAAACCGAACTCTGTAACCGTGAATTCTATTTTGTTTTTCCATTGTATGCTCGAACAAGAGTCTAGTTTATGCATTGAGCCTTCATTCCAATAATTGTTGGATTCAAAATTACTTCCTCAATTATCCTCCATGAAATATTTTCTCAACACTTAGTCTGCAAACTGTAACTTATTCATATGTAAGATGGTTCCTAGCCCATATAGCCCTAGTGTTGTAACCAGTAGCTTCAATACCACATTGTTACATACCCAATACCCTCTATAACTATTTAGGATACATGGTACTTCTTCTAACCACCAATTCCCATCAATTTATTGCTTTGATACCATATTGTAATGTACCCAATACCCTCTATCCCTATTGATGATATGTAATTCTTATTCAATTCCACCAATTTCCATTAATTTATTTCTCTGATACCATTATTTAATGTACCCTATGTTAGTCCATAAAGTTTAACTTGACTGTGAGAGGGAAATCTAGGGCATCATCAAGTTACTGTAGTGGTATTTTATAAAGGTTTTGAATAGGATTTATAAATGGTTGAAGGTTGGTTCAAATATACAATAAGGATATAAGGCTCAATGTACAAA
>ML782791.1:113216-133931 GCA_009831015.1 Picea engelmannii
TAGTGATTCACTTTTATACTTGAAGTGAAATGCACTTTACAATTTTTAGCATGAACTTTTTCAAAAAAAAGTAACAAAAGAGAGACTTGAACTCAAGACCTCCTACTTAATAAGGCAAGTTTTAACCAAATGGTCTAGCAAAATATATTGTAATGTTCAGAAGGAGGATTGGTGTTGTTGTTGTTGTTGTTGACGACCTTGGAGAGCATGCTCCAAAAAAACTCTTTTCACATAAGAAAAAAAATTTGCTTCTCGATGACAACAAGGGTTAGATCTTGGTTAGCTTACCTGGAAGATGCACCTTTTCCTATTTGTTTTTGATTTTACAAGATGGCAAAAGGCATGGGGAAAAGAGAATACGTAGATCTAAAAGAGTAGCAGCCCAGAAATAAAAAATACAAACCGAAATAAAATCAAAACTTTGCAAAAATTTAAAAAAACTGTGTATTCAGACTTTATACCTCCAGATCTGACTGTAATGGCCGTATCTTGGGAAAACAGAAACCTTTTCGAGTGAAACAAAAAGTGTTCCTGAATGAAACGAGTGCTCCAGACGGAATGGAACAGTCCTCTCAGCCCAGAAATGTACGAAAATTTCAGAAAATGGAGATGAGGAAACTCGGCTTCACGATCTCGATCTACAACAGGAGCGGGTCTTCAAACAGGCTCTGATACCATGTTCAACAACACAGGTATTCCAAAAGAGGACGAACACCTTCAATAAACACTCACATAACCAGATCAAAGATCAACACACCGATGTTTTCACGTGGTAAAACCCCTACGGGGAAACATCCACGACCCCAGCCAACGTGGCCACTTGGAGCAGTTTATTAATGCAAAGAAAACGATTACAGAGAGATTTTACAAGAGAGTTTCTCACAATCGATCATTGAAAAATGACCCTCCATGCTCTTTAAATAGAGATCATGGACCAATCGGGTGTTAAGCCACGGATCAATGGTCGTTAAGATCGAGGAGAGTATGAACCGTTAGATCACTCTATGTCGGGAACATATCGTGACCATCGGATTTCCTAACTACAAATGCACTCTAATGCATACTAAAGAAACACACTTTTACTTAACGACATATTAGACCAAGTAGATCTTAACTAACTCCTAAGTGTCTAAATATCCTAACAATCATGCATGTTTCTTTTCCTTTAAATTTAACTCAGATGCAAGAAACGACCTACAATTTAGTCATCCTATTAATTCATGTTTTAAAATCAGCTTCTTCGCATTGTGAAATAGAGATAACGAAGCCTAAAAAGAAAACACATAATTATATCTCCTTTACCTTTATCCTTCATGACAATACCAATTTCAAGGCAGCCTAACATTGAATCCGGTCTTTTGGATCAAACCAACATCGCTCTAAATTTATTTAACACTATCTTACAAACAACAAACAACCGGGTTGAGTTAGAACGTTCATGAACAACAATTGAGAGAGATATCAGCATGCAGGAAAACTGGGAATTTCACAGAGACAATTGAGAAACCAATTATAGCCATCACCTTTTGATTATTGATTTTTCTATCCTCAACTTCCTCTATCTTTTCAGATGCCTTGAAAGTATACTTTAGAGCCTTAAAGTATAAACATTACCCTAGAAAGGAGTTCAAGAAGAACCCTAATCCTCAAAATCACCAAAAACAAATTAAGAATGAAGATAAAAAAATCCAAACACCTTTTAAAAGTGAAAACTTTATAGGAGGGCAAGACTTGTAGGATTTAGAGGAGTTAGAAGAGGATATGAACAATCTTGGTGACGACTACCTACAACCTTATATAACAAGACATGATTATGAAAAGTCTCTGACTACAGAGTATAGGATTAAGAGTAATAAGAACATCAGTGTTTCAGGAGATTTGACCTATCGGGGAATAGTCGATGTTATAATGGCCAAGCTCCACCAGAAGTATAACCTAAGACCTAGAAACAGGGTTTCCACAACCGCTCTAGTTAAAAATATACCGCCAAGGGTTGAAACTGACGAAGCAGTTTCAAAAATCACTGAAAAATAGACTGAAGGGACTAAGACCGCTAACATACAGTCTATTAAAACAAAGACAGTGGAAACACCACCCTTAAGCACACAGAAAATAGACACCCCTATTACTGAAACAAAGGTCCCTTAACCAAGGAAAGCTGAAAAGAAAGGGCTGGAGACTCAAACCATGGAAATCGACAAAACCATTGGAAGATTTAATCTAGAGAATGAAATCAATAAGATCAAAATCCCTATTCCCCTTGTCGAACTCGCCAAAAACCCGATATACCAAAAATAAATTGCTAAAATGATTAGTTTTTTGGAAAATGAAAGTCAAGCCAATGTTATAAACTTAGAATATGATAAGCCTAACATAATTTTGAGCCCACACTTCGAAGGTGCCAGAGACACTGTTGCCCCTTTCTACATCACCTTGACTTTTTTCGACCATTTTCTCCATAACTACATGTTAGATTCTGGGGCCTCACACAATGTGATGCCTAAAGAAATCATGGACAAAATCGTCCTTGAAATCAGCAGGCCTTGTGGAGATTTATATTCATTTGACTCAAGGAAATTCAAGTGTATAGGCGTGATTAAATACTTAGTCATGAACCTTGCACAAGTACCCGCAAAAATCGTTTTAATGGATGTGGTTGTCGTAGATATACCCTCAAAATATGGCATGCTCTTGTCCTGGTCCTAGGGTGCTAAACTTGGAGGTTCCCTTCAACTTGATATGACGTACGCAACAATTCCAATTTTCGGAGGCGAGTTCACGCGATTGTATAGGGAAACCGGGTTAGCATTTATGGTTAGTGACCCTCTCAGCCCAAATAATTATTATGTATATATTGTTGATCAGAATTTAGGTAATTGTATATTATCTATAGATGATGATGTTGATGCATGTATAGAAGAAAGTTGTATAGGAAATAAAAAAGAAAAAGAACAAATAGAACAATATGTATATAGCACTAGTGTTTGGATTTTTTTTTTTTTTACGGTGCCTCATCCTATCTTAGAGCTGGGGCTGGAGTAATTTTTGTGGCACCTGATAACCAATTTGTTATCCCTTTCTCTTATAGGCTACAGTGGAACATTGACCACACTAATAACGTATGTGAGTATGAATCTCTAGTGTTAGGGTTAGAGGCCGCTAGGAGAATGAAAATTAAAAACTTGGAAGTTTTTGGTGATGCAGAGTTGATCGTGAAATAGGTCAATCACCAGTACTAGGCCAAACATCCTAGGTTAATTTCATATCAAAATTGTGTTTGGGACCTAATTGAATTTTTTTTCTCCTCTATTAATATTCACTTCATTCCGAGAGCAGAAAATCAACAAGCGGATGATTTAGCTAAAGCTGCTTCGACTTTCGCACCTCCCACCGCTTTCAAACTCAAATATCATATACAAATGATACATAGGCCTTCCATACCAAATAACATACAACATTGGAAAGTCTTTAGGGATGATGAAAAACTATGAATTTTTTTAGAAACAGTAGACGAGTTCGCCGAAACGCATACTGACCAAGAGAACTAGAATGATCCTATTTGTATCATGCAGGAAGGGGAAGACCCCCAAGAGTTCCGGGGTAAAATCACAAATCACCATATGCTGGTTTTAAAAAATAATCAGATACCCAAGGGCCTGATCCCCTTAGAAAGGATCTTTAATCATGATGACATCCCTTTTAAGACTACCTTACAGCCTTAGCTAGAAGAGGTCGAAGATTGCAATATAGGTACCGAAGAGAGTCCTAGATTAGTTAAAGTATCCAGGTACCTGTCTCTCGAAATCAAGAGTAAATATGTTGAGTTGCTTAAAAAATACAAAGATGTTTTTGCCTGGTCTTATGACGAGTTGAGAACTTATGATACGACTATCATGGAACATAAAATTCTATTAAAACAAGGTGTCAAACCTTTTAGGCAGAAACTCAGGCAGATTAACCCTATCTTATTACCGGTGATAGAAAAAAAGGTCAAAAAACTCCTGGATGCTAAAATCATAGTTCCACTAAGATATTTTAAGTGGGTAGCTAATCTAGTCCCAGTGAGAAAGAAAAGCGACGAGATCAGATTGCGTGTCAATTTCAGAAACTTGAATCGATCATCACTCAAATAAAATTACCCATTACCTAAGATGGATCACATTTTATAAAAAGTAGTTGGAGCTAACAAAATGTCTATGAGTGATGGTTTTTCAGGTTACAATCAGATCGTAGTGCATCGGGATGATAAAGAAAAAAATGCTTTCACTACCCCTTGGGGTACTTTTATGTATGATAAAATGCCTTTTGGTTTAATGAATGCAAGGGAAACTTTTCAGCGAGCCATGGATATCTCTTTCATGGGTGAGAGAGATAAGTTCATTGTTATCTATCTTGATGACCTAATTGTGTTCTCCAAATATGATGTAGAAAATCTAATGCACCTTAAAAAAACCTTTGAGAAATGCCGAAAATTTGGTTTGTCACTCAATCCCAAGAAATCTCATTTTGCAATGCAAGAAGGTAAACTCTCGGGCCATATCGTGTCTAAATATGGAATCAAAATCGATCCCAAAAGGGTTGAGGCAATATATACAATAAATTTTCCTAGAAATGTAAAAGAAATTCAGTCTTTTTTAGGAAAAACAAATTTCTTGAGGAGATTCATCCCTAACTTTGCTGAAATTGTGAAATTGATAACATATATGCTCAAAAAGGACAGTGAAGTGAAATGGACAAGCGAAGCCAAAGTGTCATTTCAATGCATCAATAAAGTAATAAGTGAAGCACCAGTCTTGGCAAGCCCATATTACACAAAAGAGTTTTTGATTTTTTCTTTTGCTTCAGAACATACTATTGCAGCTGTACTGTTACAAAAGAATGAGGACAGTTTTGAGCGACCTATTGCGTTTTTTAGCAAAAGTCTCAGAGATGCTGAGTTGAAATATGATATATTGGAGAAATATGTCTATGCAATGGTGAAATCTCTCAAGTCTTTTAGAACTTACGTGTTGCACTCAATGGTTATTTCTTATGTACCCTCTAGCTATGTTAAAGATATCCTGGTGCAACCAGACAGCGATGGAAGAAGAGGCAGGTGGTTAGCTAAGATCCAGGAGTTTTACCTAGAAGTAAAACCAACTAAAATGATCAAAGGTCAGGGTTTGGCCAAAGTTCTTGCCAAATCGAATTTAAAATAACTTGGGATAAATCAGCTGCAAGAGAACGAGGGATTTCTGGAAATAGACGATCTTGATGTCATTGCACCTACAATCGAAATTCAAGACAAGTTTTCTACTTCAGCCTGGTATTGTGACATTGTCCATTACCTACTCACACTTCAATTTCCTAGTGAGTTAACCCCGTCTAAAGATAGGACGCTAAAGCTACATGCTGTAAAATATTGTATCATAGATGCTAAATTATATTGGAAAGACCCCTTGGGTTTCCTACTGAGGTGTTTGGTCAAAACTGAAATAGAAGGGGTTATAGATGAATTCCATGTCGGAGTGTGTGGAGGACATCATGCATGGTGAGCAACAACTTATAAAATCTTAAGAGCCGGATACTACTACCCCAAATTTTTTCACAGAAGTGAACACTAAAGTTCGAAATTGTGTCCCTTGTTAGTTATTCGCAGACAAATAGAAGGTCCCAGCTTTGCCCCTAATTCCAGTTAAAACTGAAGCCTCGTTTCAGCAATGGGGACTTGATTTCATTGGAGAAATCCATCCACATTCCAGTGCATAGCACAAATGGATCCTGACTGCTACTGATTATTTCACTAAATGGGTGGAATCTATCCCCACAAGAAATGCAACTGATTCGGTAGTAATCAATTTTTTGGAAGATAATATTTTATCCAGGTTTGGTTGTTCTCGAAAAATAGTCACTGATAATGCACAAGCATTTAAGTCAATGGCCATGATAATTTTTTTCCAAAAATATAACATCGTACTAGGACACTCCACAACTTACTATCCACAATGTAATGGTCTGGCTAAATCATCCAACAAAAGCCTGATTACTGTGATAAAAAAGGTTTTGATTGAAAACAAGAAAGCGTGGCATATCCATTTAAAATATTCTCTATGGGCCAACATAATAAGTACTAAAAGATCAATTGGGATTTCTCCTTTCCAAATGGTATATAGCACTGATGTCATTTTACCAATAAATCTTTCTCTGCTAGTAATGAAACTCTGAAAGGATTCAAATGAAGAACCCAATGACGTTACCAGAAGGATAAACCAGTTGGTCAAAGTCCAGCAAAATAGGGTCGAAGTAAATGAAAGGTTGCAAAGATATCAGGATAAAATGAAGGCCTTATTCGATTAGAAAGCTAAAGATAAAGAATTCCTCCCTGATGACTTGGTCCTAAAATGGGAAGCCATGAAAATTAAAATTTGATACTTTATCTGGTTATGAAGCTAGGGTTTAAACTCTGACAGCCGCAGAGGACTTCGGCCACAAAACAATGGCCCCACAGGGGCTCCCGCACAGTCAGGGGGAGGTGCTGATTGGCGTCTCCTACAACCAAGTCACGACTAATGCAGATCCGGAAGCCAGAGGGAAGAGGCCGACCTTTGAAACGCCTCCAGAAATGTGCGCGCAGCTGCTGGTCGAAGGGACTTTCAAAGATCGGGACACAGATATGGATCCAGCGAAGGAAAACAGCCCCGCAAGCGTCTTGGCCCCTTGGATCCCCGGTAAGTGCATTCCGCAAGCTCCAACAGCCCCAAAATATGTCATAAACTCGCCCCGTATTGAGGTGCAGAAACAATATATGCAAGATAATGCCCTGATAGGAAAGTTTCTAGGGCTTTGGCCCTCGGAGCGAGAACTAATCAAATGGATACAGTACTGGTGGAGGCCAAAAGGGCACTATGATCTCCAACTGGGTTCGAAGGGTTTCTTCACGATCATTCTCCACAATCTAGAAGACAGGAACCGTATCTTTGATGGCGGGCCATATTTTTTTAACTCGGCGAGACTCTTCTTGAGATTCTGGACAGAAAAATTTAGCCCCGAAAAGGAAGATTTTACCCATGCGCCAGTCTGGATCAGGTTGTACTCTCTCCCCCAGGAATTCTGGTTGGAGGAAGTTCTAGCTGGTATAGGCAACACCATCGGTATTTATGTTAAGTCCTCTGAAGCCACCAAGTAGAGACGCTACACCTCTTATGCACGAATATGTGTTTATCTAAACATAGCCAAGCCACTCCCAGGATCCATTATGCTGGAATATCAGGATGAGGATTGGGCCCAAACCATTGATTACGAGCATATTCCGTTTCGCTGTAGAAAATGCCACGAGCATGGACATCTCTTCAGGGAATGCCCACTCAACAATACGCACAAAGAGGGGAATCCAGAAAATGGTAAGGACAAGGAAGGATTCATGCAACATGTAGGGCGACGACGACAAGGAAGAAGGAAGCAACCAACACAGGTAAGTAAAGATCCTTCCACCAACAATAAATTTGTAATTTTACAAGATAACCCAGAGGAATATTCAAACCCAGCACATATCAACCCACCGTCCCAGAATATGGCTTCTCAAACTAAGGGACTAGAGGCTGAACAACCAGGGAAGAACAAGGAAATGGAACCTCCACCACCGGGCCCATTGAGCGCTCCGCCTGAGCAGCAGGAGATAGAATACGGGGATGAGGAAATGGAGGTAGAAGAATAGGATCTGGCTGGAGTGGATCTGGAACACCTTGAGCATGCCTACCGACACCAAAAAATGTACACCATTCCAAGAGATCAACTTAGGAAGGTACATAAAGTGTTCCTCAACTCCTCGGCGGGCTCCTCAGCTCGAGCTAGTAAAGCATTGGGCATCCAGGGCAGTCAGACAAAAAACCCAAGTAAGGCACAAAAAGATGAGAAAAAATGAGGAAGGAAATCAACAAATAAGCTCATACAGGAAATTGGAAGTTTCATGGTAAACTCCAGACAGATTCACCTNGTAGCAAGCAGAAACTGCTACGAGATTTGATCATAGCGGAAGCACCGGATGTTGTAATGTTGCAGGAAACAAAATGTACCACAGAGGACATCAATCGACTACTCCCCTATTACTGGAAGCAGGGAGGAGTAGTATCAACTAACGCTGCAGGAATGGCGGGCGGACTTTCTCTCCTCTGGAATATCAATAGTGTCCCGATGGAAAATTTTTGCACCACCAGATGGTCTATCACAACCGATTATAGGCTCATAGGATCAGACAAGCCAGGACATCTAACAACCGTCTATGGGCCAGCCACTCCAAGAGATAAACATGCCTTCCTTAGAAGCCTAAGCTACCTGTCTAGCCTCACTCAAAACCACAAATGGATAGTGGGAGGTGACTTTAATATCATCCGCAGCCTGGAGGAAAAAAAGGGAGGCTCAAGACGACTGGACCGAGATTGTGACGACTTCAACAACTTAATAGATGACCTCAGGCTGATTGACTTAGAGGCCATTAATGGCACGCATACCTGGACCAATAGAAGAATAGGAATGCACCAGATCGCATGCAAATTAGACCGCTTCCTTGTGTCGGAGCCACTCATAATGGACGACACTGCAATGGAATCCACCATCCTAAATCGCACTGGATCAGACCTTTGGCCCATCCAATTATGGTTGGATGTCCCAGCCACTCTGGGAAAGAAACCCTTTCGATTCGAACAATTCTGGTTAGATCATCCAGACTTCCAAGCAAACATTCAAAGATGGTGGCAGGAGGCGGAAATCTCACATGGAACTAAGATGTTTAGGTTCCAACAGAAGTTGAAGAATCTCAAACAAACGCTAAAGTTTTGGAACCGGCACACTTTCGGCAACATCTTTGAATCACAAAAACATCTCACGGAGAAAATGAACGAGATACAATGCAAAATAAGAGAGCAAGGATTCACATAGGAGCTCAAGGATCAAGAACTCAAAGTGAACCAACAGATTGCAAACAGGAAAAAGCAGGAAGAGACATTGTGGAAACATAAATCGCGCATACACTGGCTCAAGGAAGGGGATCGTAACACCAAATTCTTCCACCGAGCTACTATCCAGAGAAGGCAATCCAATAAAATCACGCATCTCATTACAGAAGAGGGGAGACTCTTCACTCCCATGCTGACCTGGAAACTCACTTGGTTGATTACTTCCAAGATCTTCTCACGGAACCCCGTCCAGACATAAGTGGAGCTATCAATCAAATCACAAAGTGCGTGCCCGCCCTTGTAACACAGGAACAAAATGAAGCTCTCCTCAGAACCTTCACCATCGAAGAAGTAGACCAAGCGCTTCAAGACACACCCAAATGCAAGGCTCTGGGGCCAGATGGCTTTACTAGTGATTTCTTCCACTATTGCTGGCAGATGATTAGAACACAGGTTTGGGAGATCCTAGAAGACTCGAGGATCATGGGAGAGGTCCTACGGGCTTTTAATGAAACCTTCCTTGCCCTCATCCCCAAAGAAGGGCAGGCGAACAGACCAAAGAAATACATGCCTATATCCCTTTGCAACGTCATCTACAAACTCCTCACAAAATTCATCGCCCGCAGACTCAAGCCGATCCTTCCAACAATCATATCCCCAGAGCAATTAGGATACATCGAAGGCAGACAAATCTTGGACAACATCATCTTGGTGCATGAGGTAATTCACTCCTTGTAGAAAACTAAAACCCCAGGGATGCTTTTAAAGCTAGACTTATCAAAGGCCTTTGATGAAATCAGCTGGGAATATATGAAATCAATGCTAATAGCATTTGGCTTTGATCAAAACTGGGTTACTTGGATCTTAAAACTTACCTCCTCGGCCTTCTTTTCCCTGCTTATCAATGGTGTACCCTCAAAGCCCTTCTCCCCCTCAAGAGGTATACGACAGGGAGACCCCCTCTCCCCTTTCCTTTTCATTATCATGGTGGAAGGACTTAGTAGATCTATTCATGCGGCTCTAAGAAACAACCTTTTAACCGGTTTACCCCTGCATGTCCTTTCCCTGCCCATTTCCCACAGCCAGTTCGTGGATGACACCCTCTTGATGGGCAACCCGACTGCTAGAGAAGCCGTCTCTCTCACGGAGATTCTACAACTTTTTTCCGATGCCTCAGGCCTGGAATGCAATAAGGATAAGTCTAAAGTCTTCTTTTTCAATACCCCCCTCCCGGTTCAGCTTCACATCTCGGAGATCCTTGGTTTTAACAGAAGCTCCCTTCCGTCCAAATATTTAGGCTTACCTTTAATTGACAATGCCCACAAAAACTCCTCTTGGGATCACCTCCTCTCTTCCTTCTCCAAAAGGCTTTCATCTTGGACCTTTAGGGCTCTTAATTTGCCCAGCCGTCTCGTCCTGCTCAAAGCTGTCCTCCAAGCCCTCCCGATTTATGCTTTCTCTGTGCTAGCAGCCCCCAGACCGGTTCTCAATACCATCAGAAGCCTGCAAAGAAATTTCCTCTGGCGTGGCCTTAACAAAGGAAAAAAGATTTCTCTCGTCAGCTGGGAAACGATCTGTAAGCCTAAGGATCAGGGGGGTCTGGGAATAAGAGATCCATCCACAATGAATAGGGTCCTCAGTGCCAAAATATGGTGGCGTTATCTAAAAAACCCCACAGATCTATGGGCTAAGTTATGGAGGAAGAAATATGCCTCTAACACGGCAGAGAATAATTTGATTCGCTGGAATGGGGATAACACGAGATCCCTGATATGGACAGCGACCAAGCAGAATAGGCAGCTAGTCACTCAACATGCTTTTTGGGAGATAGGCAATGGGGAAACGGCTTTGTTTTGGCAATATTCCTGGCAACAATGGCCAGCCTTGAACGCTGAGGAATGGGCAAGAGACATTTGCGCCCAAGCTACAGGTGTGGGCCTAAAAAAGGTAGCGGATTACTGGAAAAATAATCACGCTGAGGACACGTGGCGCTGTTGGCATCTAGATCGGGAGCGAATCAACTTGGCTCAGCATATAGAGTTGGCACCCCTTCAAGAAGCATTGGCTAAGAGGAAAATTCCCATACGAGTCGGTGAAGACATACTCAGGTGGGGGTACAAACCTCAAGGCTCCTACACTACACGGGAAGCCTACCAACTCAAGACCAAGACAAATCGCACCATAGACATGGAGATTTGGGGGAAGATTTGGAATCTGAAGCACTGGACGAAAATCACCCTTTTTCTCTGGCTCGTCCTACACTCAAGAATTCTCACCTGGGATAACCTTCTGAAGTGGGGATTCACTGGACCTTCTATTTGCACCCTCTGTGGAAAGACGGAGGAAACTATGAATCACCTACTCAACACTTGCCATTACACAACACAAGTCTGGGATCAAGTAGCGATAATCATGCGCACTTAGGACCGCCTCAGAGATAGCGTCATCGAAACTCTCATCAATTGGAAGGATCAACCTTTTATCTCACCCTATCTCAACAGGGTTTGGCAGCTCTTACCTGGTTTTGTCCTTTGGCAAGTTTGGAAAGAAAGGAACAACAGAATCTTCAGAAATAAGCCTAATCAATGGAGTCTCTGCTGGGATCTTTTCCCACGCAATCTTATGGAAACTCTTCGCCTTAAACCTTGGTCAGAGGCTGACTTGGCCTGCTCTCCCACTGAGCTCCCTGTCCTTCAGCACTAGACTCCTCCTTCCCCCTCTCAGCTGTCCTCCCCCCCCCACTCCACCACCCCCATGAGTAGCCCTTCCCTCTGGTCTCCTCCCCCAAAATATTTTCTCAAACTCAACTTTGACGGAGCCTCTAAGGGCAATCCAGGAGATGCAGGGTACAGAGTCGTCTTTCGAAATCATCTTGGACATATTATAGCCATAGGAGCCGCCCCCCTTGGGCATTCCACGAATAATGCAACAGAACTTTGGGCCCTCATCAACGGTTTGCAAATGGCTTCTCAGAATAACTACACTAAGCTCATTGTCGAAGGGGACTCCCAGGTCATCATTGGCCTGCTGCGAAGAATCCTACACAGAGTCAACCCGGACAACATTTCACCAATATGGAGACTCACTTATGGTTTGCAGATCATTGTAGGAATGTTGCACTCTCAACAGGTGATTATTCCCACTCATATCCGAAGGAAGGCGAATCAGATCGCGGACGACTTGGCTAATGTGGGCATTGAATGGAGAGGACCAAACCTCCACTACTATTCAGCCCAGAACCCTGAGCATCCTATCCTCCAACAGTGTATTCGAAAAGCTGGTTCTGTGGATGTCTCCCCAGATGGGGTGTTAGTGGAGTCCCCATGGCTTTTGGAAGGACCAGACATGATGCATGGAAACACAGAGCCACGTGACCGGCCCGTGTAGCAGGACAGTGTCATCCCGGGAGATTTATTGCGTTTAAATTCGCAAAGATGAACAAGGCAAGGGGCATTAACGCCACCCTTTACTCCTCCGCTATTGGTATTATGGCTTGGCTCGTTGTGTTCGACATTGCACCATGTTTGCAGACTGAAGGGCTCCTCCCTTCACGACGCAAACACAATCAGGCACGACCTGCGACTTTCTCCATTGTCTATCTGCAATTCTGGTTCATCCCTGTCTAGACCTGCTCACCTGCATCCATGAAAGAAAGATTTAGAGGAAAGCCGAAGCGAGGCTCACCCTGGAAGCCCCGTAGACCTCATGTCTCGCTTTCAGCCTCCCCGATGATCAGCTCCTCCTCTCACACCCAAACCATGTCCCCTGCAGCCACCCCACCACCAGCGCAGTCTGTGCATCGCCGCTCTGCGGCCACCCAGCCACCTTCGCCGTCTCTGCTCCTACACTCCATGGCCACTATCCCGCGCGGGTCGCCTCCGACTCAACGCTGTCCTCAAGACCCCCGGATGCAATTCGTTGCGACCATGTCCTTCCCTGGATCCTCAAGCACTTGGAGAAGTGCACCTATGGAATTTGGAGAGTCCAAACGACTACGTCTCCACCCTGCGGCCCAACCCGACAACGAGCACTTCAGAGAACGTTTGGGCATCCTGTATGATTTGGTTTTCGAGCTCCGGAGGGAGGTGGCGGACCTCAAGTTTCATTTGCAGGAAACCGAAGACAACGTCGCCACCTTTCTACATATCCTCTCAGCCATGCATTCAGATCTCTCCTCGGGCCCCTATGGCACTACTCCGGGGGAGACACTTGACCCTGAAATGGATAGCATGCTGCGACAGGCAGCAGCGAGGCAGAAGGAAACGGAACGAAGCGGCCCAGTGGAGGATAAGGAGCGTGAGGAGTGCAAGGAGAAATGCGGGGACGACCAGCCGATCAACACCGAGGCAGAACCGTGGGCAGAAGACCTCCGCGCCACGTGGTTAGGATTTTCGCCAGGTGTTTAGTTCTATTTTGATGTGCTTCCAGTTTCTTAGGCTTCTAGACTAGATGGCTTATAGGATGAACTCAGTTTGTTTTCTGAACCATCAATTGTCTAAGACTGTTGAACAGAGGGTTGGCTGGACTGGTTTCCCCTCTGTTGGGGCAGTCCAGTAATTACAGCCAGTTTCATTATGTATTTTGGAAACTTTTTCTGCATTAGCAGGCACTAAATATAATACATACTTCTTACTTAAAAAAAATAAAATGGGAAGCCATGAAAGAAGACACTGGAAAACATGACAAAATCGATTCTATCTGGTCTAGTCCGTACATGATTTCAGCCTTTGAAGGAAAAAAATGCTTGGTTATTAGAAAACCTGGATGGATACATTCTCAATGCCCCTGTAAATGGGCGACATCTTAAACATTTCATGCAATAATGTGTTTCTAAATTATCATTGTACATACCGGTTTGTTTTCATGTTTTTTTGTATAGATCCAATATATATATATATATATATATGAAATAAAATAAATAAAAGTTTCTTTCATGTCATTTCATAATGATTATAATGTTATGTTATTCACAGGGAAAGTTTCTCATGAGACAACGTACTTGAGGTACTGAAAAGTGACGTGTGCAGGTATTCCTATCAAGTATCTCACAATGAAAAAGGTAATGAATGAGTAATCTTTGGGCTGGCAATATAAGAGCTAATAAAGGTATGAAATCCCATTTTAAAATTCTGGATAAAATCCCTAAGAAGTACGAGTGAATAAATCATTGATTCATTTTTGTCAAGAAAAAAAAACTCAATCAAAGAAGTTCTTGAAGTAATAAAAAAGGGGACTTAAGAAAAGGTTATAAAATCTAATTAAGAAAATCTCTAAGAACAGTCATATGTACAACATTTTTTCTAAAACCCCCTTTACCCTCTCCTTGACCATAGTAAATCCTTTTCTCACATGACCATGGATGTCTAATCATAAAGTTTCCTAAGAACAAAGAAGTCTCGCTTTGGTCATGAAAACTCTCGAACAAATTTTTAAGAAAGAGAGTAGGTTGTGTTTTTAGTTCTTTGACTTTGGATGGATCATAAACATGTCTAGGTTAATCCTAACCTTATTAGTTATCCTAACATGAATAACTGATAGATTTTTCTCAAGGAAGTTCCCTAGACTAAAGGTCAAAAAGTTTCCCTTAAGAAGTTCTTTGAAGCCCATGATTTTTGAAGGCAGGTGAGAAGATTAACCCAGAGCTATTTCAATGAGTTGACAGACTTTGATTCTTTCTCAAACATATATCTTCTCGAGTGTATTGCATACTCATTGATTTCTCCCACTTCAAAAAAATAAAAAAATGAATACAGACAGATGGTGAAAGGAAATTCAATATTGATTGCCCCCATCTAGTTCAAAGAGATGAAGAAAGGAAATTCATTATATTGATTGCGCTCATCTCAGCATTTAAATGCTTGGAAACAATGAAGTGGTGAAAGGAAATTCAATGTGAGAAGTTAGATAACTTCACCGGGGTACTGAACAGGCTCACTGGTAGTGAAGCAATATCCTCGTATCTGATAAAAGCTATTATACATGAGTTACAAGATGCTCTGGTAATTTCTCTTCTTTTCAGATGGATTTTATCATAGATTTCTAGGGTCTTCTTACCAGACACAACACAAATACTTACCTTGATGAAAAAGGAATCACGTGAAACTTGATAGGATGGTTGATTTGGTTTTGATTATCTTACACAGATTTGAGGTCAGTTTCAGGAGAAGAAATCTTTTGAAAACCCGGCTCGAGATAGTCAGGACTTTTATTTGAAGAGTTTTCAAGGTTAACATTGAGATCCTAATCTTGTTCGGTTTTTCTCCTAATCTATCTCACAGAGGCCAATCATTGAATCCATTACCCAATGAAGGCACTTGGTCTACATGTTCTTCTCATCCCACAAGGAGACAAGATCCCTAGATGGAGCCTAATGTTGACACAAAGTTTAATTTTTCTACCCTTTAAAACTGAAGCTTCATCTTTTCCTAAGTCATGGAGCCACCCTTAATCCAAAAAAGGGAGTCAGAGTCTTCTGTTCCTTTTCGAGTTTCAAGATTCAGTTTTTATTGAGGTATGATCTTCAACCATCCCATTTTCCTGGTGCCGAAATCCCGAAACCATTTAACATATTAAAAAGGTAAAAAAAGGGGGGAAGAAATAAATGTTACATTTTCCATCGCATTCCACAAAGTACTCTTTAATCTGTAATTAATTAAACTCCTGAACGCATTCATCTTTCCCCCAATCTTTCACGATTTGGGTTTCCTTCCACTAAGCGTTTCCGAACTCCCATCCTTCGAACTCCCAATCCTCGATTTTCTGAAAAGTCAAAGTAAAAAATAAACTATTCACTAATATTGATTAATTAAATCTTTAATATGAATGGTTAGTGCCTCACTAATCCTATCACAATTTTGCGATTTGGGGTTTTCTTATGACATATCCCCTGACAACAGGATCCCCGAAGTTCCGAAATGCGGAATCACATTTTCTTTAAACAAAGTCTAAGATTAAAGTTAAGTTGTTTTCAAAACATGATTAGTGATAACTAAGTTGCTTTTTGCATTTCGAGAATTGACGAAGGCAACGATTTTCAGAATTCCAATTTCAAAATTTCCGATATACAACAGTATTAATAACAGGTAAATGAAGATATTTTTGACGCGAAAGCATATCTCCAGGCATATATTTCCTTTAAAGAATTATTTTTTCATCGCCTGTATCAGTACGCTCGTTACAACACAAATTAAAGGTTAATAATGTCCTGTGTTTCAAATTTCATTCTTATCCTTTACATCTGTAGCAAGTCGCATTTATCCAGTTTTATACACATTTTCTCTGTAAACAGGTTTTTGGTCCAGTGCAACTACCATGTCACCTAAGAAGGCCACCAAGAAAAGCGAGGAAGTTGTAGAGAGCTCGATTCCAGATGGAGATGTTGTATCTGATACAATACCACATGCCATCGATTCCATAAAATACTGGAGGCAGATTTTCGAAACTCTCGATTATGAAATTAAGAATTTCCCTCATGATGCCGACAACAAACTCCGAGACATACCGAAGTCTGAACTTCACAAAGTGGCTACATGACCGTGACTCATGACTTATAATGACATGATCAGTTGGGCCTTAGAGCGAACAGACACGTGGACGAGAAGCATTTTGGATAGCTGAGGGGTTGTCATTGGCTCTTTCAGACTGGAACATATACAAGTAATGTATAAACTATCTCCTAGTCCCAAGTATATTTATAATAAAGATTTCATGAGTGAGTTTCAAAAGAAAGAATGTTTTGAGTCAGACCAAACGTATCCTGGCATAATTAAAGACTGGTGTAGAAACAAAGCAAAATTCAAGGCCGACACACATGGTGTTTACGCCATAGCCTCTTTAAATGAGTATATGGTATATGTGGTGATGATGTTATGTAGGATTTTTGGTAAGAAAAGTCCTACCCACTTCCTTGCAGAATGGGTACCTCTTTTTCACGAGGCCTCAGAAGGTTACAACTTCAATTGGGATAAGATTTTAGCTGACAACATAGTGAAGGAGGCCATAGAATATCAAACTACAAGATGAAAAGGCTGACCGATATCCTTTTATATGTCTGCATACATCATGGATGCTATATTCTTCTCAAATCCTTTCCCTTTGATGAATTGAAGTTGGAATCCAACTTACCCGAAACCTATTCATGAATATCATTCTAAACTTTGAGAAGAAAATGCCAAGGACTCATTCTATGAAATTTTTCATTTCATGGTAATACCACTACATTAGATGTTGTATGACTATACACCTCCCCACATTTCAGAGTTGGTCATACGAAGCCTCAAGGCAGTTGTTGACTGGTTTATAGAGGAGAATTTCTTCTACATCAGAGTTTTTGTATGTTCAATCCCTCCACATGCGCTCCCTAAATTCCTCCCTGACAGACTGGTGTGCAAGGAGGTAGCTCATCAAATAGTAACAGGTGGAATTGGGATAGAACTAAAGACGACTCAAAATAAATCTTGGCCAATTTTTCCCGTTCATATTGGGAAATTTTCATTACTCAACTTGGGTCATTCCAAAGTTGAAGCGGCAGCGCTGGAGGAGGCCAAATTGGTGGACCTCAAAAACAGGAAGCACAACCCTTACCAGTTAGTGGGAAAACACATGGCCCATTGTAATATGAAGGCTTATGAACATGAGAAGTCCCCTTGTGATGACATGTTCAAAGGGACTAGGACCTACGAGGAGGTGTTAAATAGGGTACATACACTACCGTCCGATTTGCAAGATAGTTTTCAGACTTTCCAGAAGCATAGATGGAGTGGTCTTCCCAAAGTACTGTAAGGAGAAGAAATCACCCTTCATCAGGAACAAGACAATACCCCTCGAGGTTTTGAACAAGAAGGACAAGATAAAGTCAATCCTGAAGAATTTCCACAAGAGACTGAAAGGTCTTCACAAAATGAAGAGGCCTTACAAACAGAAGATCCAGAGATGGAAGCTGAGAGGAGGCCCATGACACCTCCCGAGTCCAGTAAGTCTACTCCTCCTTCATCACCTACTGTTGATGTCAATATACCTAAGGCCATAGGAGAGACAAGTCCTATAGATCTAGGAAGTCCCATAGCTTCCTTAACCCCTTTACAGTCCTCTTTTGGACTCCCACAGATGGGAGTCATTTATGTTAGCGATCTCACCCCTATCTCTAGAGATGAGATCCCTCCTTCTGATTATTTTTTCAGAAAAAAGAGGAAGGATGTCCTAAAACAAGAGTTGTATATGAGGGATGGGGGTATGGTGAAGAAGCATAGGGCCTTGGTAGATGGCTAGAATTTGGAGGAGGAGGATTTTTCTACAGAGGTAGCAGGCTCCATGGGAGCCATGGCAACAACAAACCTTTTTACTGTGGAAAACATGAGAACACGGATAAAGAAGAGTAACCACATAATGGATCAATTGCAAGATCAGTTAAAGAATGCTGAGAAAAACATTAGAGAAGAGGTAAATAAAAGCTTGGAGTAGGCTAGAGTTGTTGAAAGGCAAGAAATTTAATCACTCAAATCAAGCCTAGATGAAATGAACCAGAAGATACAAGCAAGTCAGGTGCAGGTTACTCAGCAAAAGGAGCTTGTAGAAAAACTACAGGCTAAGTTAAATTTGACAGAAGGCTGGGTTGTAGAATTAAATACTTTCTAGACCCTCTCGTTGGAAGCACATACAAAGATAGAAGTCGAGCAACAGAAATTGATCTCCAAAATAGAGATCATCCAGAATTACTTTCAAGAGGTAAGAAAATCTCTTGATAATATTATTTTACTGGAAAAGGAGGCTAAAGAAGCAAGGAATACCTTCCAAAAAGTAGTTTCATGTTCAGGAAACAGAGAGATGGAAAAAATTCTAAAGCTTTTTGTCACAGAAAAGATAAGAGGAGACATAATGCTCAAGGTATGGGAAACAAATATATCCGAGAACAAGAAGATAGTCAAAGAAATCAAAGATGATTGTGAGGGAATCTTTGATTCTTTGGATAAGAAAGTGTTAGGTATTGAAATAAATGATTGATCTAAGCCACTAGGGCAGATAAACATTGAGAAACAACAGTTGGACTGCAAAGAGGGCTTGAAGGAGATTCAGGTGGAAATTTCATAGTTGAAGTAAATCGATGCTAACCTAATTGACAGATGGCTAGTACAACCCAATTTAAAGTTGCAAGTGATCAGGTTTGCTGATAAAGGTTTTGAAAACCAGTTTCCAAAAGTACAAAGAAAGTTTTATCTGTTTGAGACTAAGGATATTCTGACACCTCCTAGAAATTTTGTTCATTTTATGGAGAAATGTATTGAATGTATAGCATCAAAGGAGGGAGAGACTTCAACTAAACAATGAAGTATCGTTTGAAAAATTATACTATTGAAATGATAGACAAACAAAAGTTAATCATGCAACGGTTAAGGTTGTAGTTTTGTAACTATTTTTCTCCTAAAAAGTAGGAGGTTGCTAACCATCAAGTATTGATGACATTGTATAAATACAAGGAGCGAAGACTGAAATAAGGATTTTATTTTTTATTTTCTCTAAAAAGGCATTTTGACGAAGTAATTTTGAAGAGACTATGAATTAATAGAAATGCAGATTGAAGATTCCATATTTTGTCACCTCTGAGTTATGTGTTTCCCTGTCATCTCATCTTTCTTTCATATATCTAATTGATGAATGCTTGGCTACAATTTAGTACAACCTCTACTATGGAAATTGTTATTCTTGTTATTTAAATCATTTGCAGTTTTTCCTCTGTATCGGTTATCAACAGATACAAGACCTGTAGATGTTTAGATTCCAATATCATATGCTTCATTAATATTTTTCTTGTTTCATAGACTTGTGTTTCAACGTGAGATTCCTCTTAAATTGATGCCTCACCTTGTTAATAGCTTCATGTTTTTCCTCATATCATGCATGTTTCTTTTCCTTTAAATTTAACTCAGATGCAAGAAACGACCTACAATTTAGTCATCCTATTAATTCGTGTTTTAAAATCATCTTCTTCGCATTGTGAAATAGAGATAACGAAGCCTAAAAAGAAAACACAGAATTATATCTCCTTTACCTTTATCCTTCATAACAGTACCAGTTTTAAGGCAACCTAATATTGGACTCGGTCTTTTAGATCAAACTAGCATCGCTCTAAATTTATTTAACACTATCTTACAAACAACAAATAACCGGGTTGAGTTAGAACGTTCATGGGCAACAATTGAGAGAGATATGAGCATGCAGGAAAACTGATAATTTTGACAGAGACAGTTGAGAAACCAATTATAGCCCTCACCTTTTGATTATTGATTTTTCTATCCTCAACGTCCTCTATCTTTTCAGATGCCTTGGCAATATACTTTAGAGCCTTAAATTATAAACTCGGGAATAACATGGAGTTTTATCAATGTTGTTTCTGATCATTACTGTGTTTTGAATGTGAATTGATTTATGCACTTCCTGTGTCCAAAATATATCTGTCAATTTGGAATCCATTAGTATTGTTCGATCCATTTCCTATACTGTCCTGTTCTTTCTTTCAACAACTCCATTCTGTTGAGGTGTCCTAGCAACAAAGAATTGCCTTTTTATTCCATGACTACTGTAGTAGTCCATAAATTCCTTTGAAGTGAACTCTCCTCCATTATCAAATATCAAGCATTTGATTCTTGAATCTATCTCATTTTCAACCATTTCCTTGTAGATCTTGAAGTTTTCAAAAGCTTCTGACTTGTTCTTGAGAAAACAAATTGCAGTCATTCTTGTATAATCATCAACTAATAACATAAAGTATCTCTCACCTTTTAATCCCTTT
>ML782791.1:153333-170023 GCA_009831015.1 Picea engelmannii
AGGGGATTGGGTGTTTTTAAGACTACAACCATATAAACATATGTCCCTCAAGCAAGCCAAGAAGGATAATAAATTATCACCAAAGTACTATGGCCCTTATAAGGTGTTGCAAAAGATTGGTACTATGGCATACAAATTGGAGTATGGCATACAAATTGGAGTTGCCTGCATCTTCATGAGTACACCTAGTTTTCCATGTTTCATGCTTAAAGAATGTTATAGGTGACAATATCCCAGTTCAAACTATATTTCCAAAACTTGACGAGGAAGGAAAAATCATATTGGAGCATGAAGCCATCATTGACACAAGAATTCGCCAGTTGAGAAATAGATCCATTTTAGAGTATCTCATTAAATGGAGGAAACTACTGGCTGAAGATTCCACTTGGGAAGATGAGACTTTTATACAGAAGCATCCAGATTTACTCAAGCATTGCAGACAACAATTGTCTCAAGGGGAGGGGAATGTTAAGCCCTAAATAGTGGCTCATTACCCCTTAATTGGGGCATATTACATTAGTAATGTTATTTTATTTATGTCGGCTTTAGTCCATTAGTTGTAATTATACCTCCTATTCTCCTATATATACCAAGGAAACATTTTCATTTGGAATCATCTGGGAATTGAACATTTATGTGGGACTAAGAAGGTTTCCCCCCCGAAGAGGCTTATTATCTGAATTTCTCTCCTTTTCAAGGCGTTGAGTACTTATTCTGAGGTTTTTCTATGCTATATTGATATTTGGTTCCTAACACAGATATTCAACCAATAGGACTTTTCCTGCTCTTACATTTTCACTTCTAAGATTTACAGTTTCTTTTTCTCCAAATGCAACATTTCCACCCTTACAAAGCTAGAATTTGTCATTTCCCCTACAAATTCTAAGTCATCTCCAAATGAAACATTTCAACCATTTTTCTTCAAGATGAAATATTTTCTTTGAGCTCGGTCATATGAGATGAGCACCCACTGTCTGTGAACCATTCATCTTCTTCTTTTCATTCTTTAGCGACAAATGTTATTCAACAGTTTTCATTGTGTGTAATTTCTTTCCTTTTCCATGTTTTAGTTGGTATAGGGACATTTGGCATATGATTATTTGCCTTCATCTCTTTGCAATCTCATGCTTTGTGACTTAGATTATTGCACTTGTAACATACAATATTTTGATCCATTAATGGGTCAAATGGATTATAATTTCTGTTGAAAGGTCTACAAACATTTCCATATCTACTATTTTCACCATTCACATAGCTTGCGTAGTTATTCCTTTCATTGATTCTACAATTGATTTCCTTGTGTCCAAAATTTCCACAAGTATAACAATGTCCAAGAAAGAAATTTTGATACCTGGGAGTAAGTGATATTCTTTGTGGTGTGGTCCATTTGGGTTCATGATCTATTCTTCTATAGTTTCCTTCATAATGATTGATTTCATACTTGATGGGAGAGGATCTTCTTGATGTCTCATTCCTTATGAATTCTAGTCTTCTATCTTGTTGTTCAACTTGTCCTGGAGGGTTGGTTTCATCATTTTCATCTTCCTTCTCTTGTTTTGTTGTCTTCAAACTATTATTGTATCCTAGTCATGTCTTGTCGTTTGGAGATCTTTGACTGCTAAGGATCTCATCTATTTTTTCAGTGTTTTTTTCTAACTTTTTCAACTTTTCTATTGTCAATAGTAGCTCCCCTTTTGTGTGATCCAATTCTACTTTCAATTTCTCATAATCTTCTAATTGTTCCTTCAAGCTATCAATGGTCTTTTCAAGTTTGTAATTCTCTTCTTCACAACTACTCAATTCACCTTTTAGTATTATGTTTGTGTTTCTAAGCTTGCTATTTTCAGTTTCAACATGCTTCAACTTTTCAATATTATCATATTCTTTTTCACTCTATGTATTGTCTTTGTATCCCCAAAAGGAATCAAGGTTGGTTTCTTCATCTGAATCTTCTTCATAAATGATTTCTTCTTCTTTAGAACTCTTGTGATCATCATCCTGGGTTTCTTGGGTTATGAAGAGGACTTATCCTCCATCATTATCTTCTTCATCACTCTCATGTGAGGATATGTCATCATCCTTGGAATATAATCTCTTTTTATTGTCATCAACAATATGTCCTATTCTACCACAGTTAAAGAATTTGAGAGGAGATTTACTTTTGTATCTTCCACTTCCCTTCTTGAACCTTCTTACGAAATATGATATTTCTTCATCAAGGTCATTATCCTTGTATTTTGTATTCTTTATGGCTTTAAAGGATGCTTCATTGTTTGGTTGGTCACTTTTTGTACCTGTTCTCATTTCATATGCTATAGGATACCCATGTAATTAATCCATTGTCATTTTGGTCAAGTCCCTAGTTTCTTCAATGGCGGAGACCTTAGCATCATACTTCAAGAGAATTATTCTCAACACTTTTTGTACAACCAAGGATTCATTGAGCTCTTCACCTAATCCTTTGATAGCATTAACAACTTCATAAACTCTAAGAAAATAGGTTGCAATATCTTCCTTTTCATTCATCTTCAAATTTTCAAATTTTTCTCTATGTCATTGAAGCTTGGCCTGCTTAACTTTTGGATCACCTTCATAGAAACTATTGAGTTTGTCGCATACCTCTTTAGAAGTGTTGCAACCCATCACTTTGCTATCAATTTTTTGTGCCAATGCTCCTATAATAACATGTACAACTTTTGAATTACAACTCATAAGCTTCTTCTCATTTGGATCTGTTGGAGCATTATTTGGGGTTACATTGCCATTTACAACTGAGTACCAAATGTCTACTCCCAAATATGTTAGATATTTTTTCACTCTATCACTCAAGTATGCATAATTTCTTCCATAAAATATTTGAATCCCATTTGAAATGTGCTCATGGTCATCCATCTCTGCTCATGATTTTCCTTCCAATGGTTAAACTGTTCTGAAGGAAACCTTCTCTGATACCAATTGTTGATATCAAGTACAATTTTAATTTTTTTTTCAACTTATACTTCAACCAGATTATATATTCAATTATATCCAATGAGCAATGAACAATAGTAGAATATTTACACCAATACACCACAATACACCATGCACAATGTATGAGAAATAACCAATAGTTATTGTTTAAGGGAAGTAATGACTTCCAAAGGTAGCTACAAATTCCAAATATAAAGGAAGGGATAAACCTCCAAAAGGAAGATATAATCCTCCAATATCAAGAGAGGGTTGACGTCTCCATCCCTACCCCTTCCTTCCACCCAAGAATATATGAGAGATAATAAAACTTTACATTAAATCATCACCATCAACCAACCATCACATAGAACCTGATAATGCTTCCTGAGACTTATTCAACTTCTGCAATTCTTCACTTCTTAGAATACTATGATCGTGTACATAATATAACTCAATGTATTCTCTGAAACTCCTCCAATTTTCACTCCTTGAATCCTCCCCAAAAAGGAGTTATAGAGAAAATGGTAGACCTTATTCAATTCTAGTTTATTGAGGAGAACATAATTATACATAATGCCCCACACTCAATATTTAACATTCGATTCTGAAATTCACACACAAGAAACTACAACCCGTACTCTTTCCAATGCAATTGGTCTCACTTCATTTGGATTCTCTATGAAGAAGTTATGATTGTTTTACCCATAACACCTGTTTATGACTAGCTTCAGGACTAGTAAAAAACCCAATCTTCCACAGAGTGTACCTCCAAAATTATAGTGAATAAGAGATGAAATTTTTACCACATGTACCTAGACATGTATTCTCAATACCATACCAATTTCACCATCTGAATCATTTTAGAAATTTTTTTATAGCGAAAATGGTAATATGACCTGTAAATAACATACCTTAGAACACATCACCAAAATACTTCATCCTCCCTTGAAATCCGACCTTGTTTACTTCAGATTTCCTCTGAAATTCAACTTATATCTTCTTGTTCATTAACAAAATTGTGTGTGTTGAAAAATGAATGTTTAATGAGATGTGTTTATACCCTTTATGTCACTTCTTTTTATCATTAGGGCCGATCTGACACTTTCTTATTTTGTAATTCTTTTTTTTTAATTATCTTCAGGGCCGACATGTACTTCCTTCTTCAATTCACTTTGTCATCTTCAAAAATTCATTTCTCCTTAACCATGAGGATCCACGTGATGTGCCACCTAACACTGGAAACAACATGATGTATACTATCCATCCATGGGTGTTGTATCTACATGCGCACTATCCTTCATGTCCAAATATCTTCATCAATCTTATGGTCCAAAACCAATGACTAGGGTTGACATCAATGACAACAACCAATCTTCCAACATGTTTCAAATGTTGCAAGTGTTCATCATCAAAGGTTGAGAAAATAATAATATCATCAAGATAAATAACCATAAATTTATCTTTCTCACCAATGAATGTGATGTCCATAGCTCTCTAAAATGTTGCTTCTGCATTCATGAGTCCAAAAGGAATTTTTTCATACATGAAAGTGCCCTAGGGAGTAGTAAAAGTTGTCTTCTTTTTATCTTCTTCCATCACTGATATCTGATTGAAGTTAGCCATCAAGCATGGAGATTCTTTTGGCCTCTACCACTCTTTGTCGACTATGATCCATTTTAGGTAATGGATAATTATCCTTCAGAGAATATCTGTTCAGATTTATGAAGTCTACAAAAATCCTAATATCCCCATTCTTTTTCATGACATGTACTAAATTTTCCACCCTTTCTGAGTATCTCTATTGGCACAGGGGTAAACCCAGGGTTCAACTCCAAGAATGCACCAACAAGACATAAATATTGGCCCTTTTGGCAACACCTGTGAAGCAGATGTAGTCTCACCCGAAGCAGTTATGAGGGGGTTGCAGGATAGAGATGTCTACAACCAACGAAAAGATCAAGTGGATCTAACACAAGAACAACACAACATTCATATATCACTTATCAACTTAGATCTATTCTGCACATCTACTTATCAGATCTAACATAGTATTGTAATCATAATATATCAATGACAGAGACAGAATATCAGTGACACACAACGCAAAATATACGTGGTTAACCCTCTCTCTAGGGATACGTCCACAGAACTGTGCTTTATAGTATATTAGGATGAAGCATACAGTTATTGTCTGCACTCTTAGCTAGCAGATCCTCTTTCTTCTCCTCTCTTTCTCTCCCCTTCCTATGCACCCAATTGTAGGAACGATCTTCACACCCAACCAGGGATGATTTTAAGGATGGAAATTTATTTTAAAATGTAGAAACCTTGGCGAATCTTACTAATCCTTCATATGCCAACTATAAATGTTCAACGATATTTTTGTAAAAATGTTCAAATTTCTAAGGATTTTATATAGTTTTTATAAAATTTTGGCAATTTTTAAGGTAAAATCATTTTATCCTATATAATTTGGGTGAATCATTTTTAAAATAACGAATCTCGTTTTTGGAAAAACCATGGAAAATTAGCCCATGAGAGAAATTCAGCCCCTAAAATCACCCATGCACCCAGCTAAATATCTTACAATACCAGAAGGCTCTCACACTTAGTGCTTCTCTCTCACACAACAATAATCACTCTTAATCATCAATACAACTATAACCAACAATACCGTACCAACCCAAACTAGGTCCTCATGACCTTTATTTATACATTACAATAGCTCACCGACATCCTTAGGCCAAAACCTAGGTGTCCAAAAACCTAGATACCAAAACCCTAGGTGTCTAAACCCTAGGTCAACTTGACCTGTGTTTTCAGGGCTTCGCCAACCTGTCTTTCCTTCCTTCTCACACGGTGCTCCAAAGCATCTAACCGTGGATTTTTCCACTTGCTGAGTTCTCCATGATCCTTATTTCTTGCTGATCTGTCATCCTGGATCTCCTCATCCAATGGCTTGATTTGCTCCATCTTTTCTTCTATTTTGCTCACTTCGACCCAGTAACAGTCACTGTGTCTTCCACGAAGTTCGCATTTTCCTTTTTCTTCCTTGATATTCACTTGCTTCCATAACCAAGGGCCAACAGGCCCCCAAAACTCACCTATGAATCATCCTGAGGCACTTCAGACCTGGTCCTTCTTTTTTACTTCGACTTTTGACTACGCAATGCAACCTCTACTTTCTTGCTTTATGCATCCTTTTCCTCCTTGAGCAGACTGTCTTTTCTGTGTCTGATACCCAGTTTCAACTGCATTTGCTACCTAGTTCCTTGTCATCTTGCATTTACTAGGAACTGCGGGGAAACTAGTTGTCATAGTACAATTTCAACTGGCTCCCATTCATTAAACCTTCCTTCCACTGCCCATCTAGAGTCTTCAATTGCACAACTCCTCCCTCTGTAACATAAGCAATCTAATATGGCCGTAGCCAATGTGTTCTAAACTTCCCAGGATGTTTTATGAACTTGCTGTCATATACTAGTACTAGATCACCTTCTTTAAATGCCTTCTTCCTGATGTGCCTGTCATGGTAGGCCTTATCTCTTTCCTTCTGTACCTACTGATGGAATCCTGCAATAAATATGTCTTCCTCCAATTCAACCAACTATGCAAGCCTCTCTTGAACAACGCCAGGTTCATTCATATATGTAAAGGCAACAATTCTTAGGCTTGGTACCGGATATTCCATTGGAACAACAACTTCAAGACCATAAACCAACTTGAAGGGGGTCTGCATTGTTAGCTTCTTGCAAGTGGTTCTATAGGCCCATAATACTATTGGTACTCTTAGATCCCAATCATCCCTGTTCACACTGCAAATATTCATGAGCGTTGTCTCCAAGATCTTGTTGAATACTTCAACTATCCCATTTGCTTGTGGATGGTATGGTGTGCTCTTCTGATGGTGGGATGCAAATTTTTCAGTCAGGGATTCAACTGTCTTATTGATGAAATGTGTACCTTGATCACTCATAAGGATCTTTGGGCATCCAAACCTGGTTACGATGTCATCAAATATGAAGCAGGAAACTGTAGTTGCACTACAGTCCTTAACTGCTCTTGCTTCAGCCCATCTAGTCAAGTACTATATAGCTGTAATTATGTACCTTGCTCCTGTGCGCTTTCCTGGTGGGTTTATAGGTCCAATGAAGTCAATGGACCATTTCTCAAATGCTTGTAGGGTTATCTGTGGGGCTAATGGAATTTCATCTTTTCTGGATGGTTTCCCAACTCTTTGGCATACGTCGCAGGCTCTAAAATAGTCTTTAGCATATCTGTTTAAGGTAGGCCACCAAAGGCTAGCTCTAAGAACATTCCGCACAGTTTCTTTCCTTGCATAATGTCCTCCCATGATTCCTTCATGATATTCTATGAGGATCAATGGTCATTTTGCCTCCATAACACACCTTCTCAATATCTCATCAACTCCCATCTTGTATAGATTTCCAGCTATAAGTGAAAAGTTTGTAGCGCACACTACTAGCTGTTTCTTCTGAGGAATTGTGTACTCACTAGGTGCCATTCCTGTTGATAGGAACTTGACTATCTCTCTGAAGTGGTCATTGATATTTCTAATGGCCAGGAGTTGTGCATCCAATAGTGCATCCTCCAAACTGGTCAACTCTTCACCATGTTCCAACCTTGACAAGTGATCATGACCTTTTTTCATTCTCCCTGGCTTTACTATGATCTCAAAATCATATTCCTAAAATAGTAGAAGACATATGCATATCCTCCCCCCCAACACTGGCTTGTTGACTAGGTATTTCAGCATGGAGTGATTAGTAAACATTTTAAAGTGTCCTCCCAACAAGTAGTGGCAAAAGTTTTGCAATGTGTATACCATGGATAACCCTTCTCTCTCAGTGGTGGTGTAATTAATCTTAGCAGTTGATAGCTTCCTTCTAGAAAAAGATAACAGGTGGTCAATATATCCTTCTCCTGGCTATGCTAACACATCTCCTAAAGCAATGGAAGACGCATAAACATTCACATGAAACTCCTTGGTCCAATCTGGGAAAACCAGAATGGGTGCAGTAACCATTTTGAGTTTCAGTGTGTCGAAGCTCTGCATGGCATTCTTCCGTCCAACTAAATTGACAATCCTTCTTCAACAAATTCTCCATGGGCGTTGTGATATGAGAATATCCCTTAATGAAATTCATGTGGTAGCCTGTGTGTCCCAACATAGTGCACAACTGTTTAACTGATATAGGAGGGGGTAGATCAACTATAATGGCGATCTTGGATGGATCTACCAACAATTCTTTCTTACATACAATGTGTCCTAAAAAAACTCCAAATGGTGAAAATAAAATACATTTCTTCAGGTTCAAGGCAATTTGACATTGCCTGCATTTATCCAACATTAGCCTTAGACATTCAATATGATTATTCAATAAACTAAAAACAGTCCACTCATCAAAATATGCTTCTAGAAATTTATGCAGAAATTCCTTGAATGCTTTGACCACCACCCCAGAAAGCATGGTTGGGGCATTCTTTAATCGAAATGGCATCACTATATATTGGTAGGATCCCCATTCTGTTGCAAATGTGGTCTTGTGGCGATCTTCCTTGGAAATCCAGGTCTGATGGTATCCTGAAAATCCATCTGTAAAAGAATATACTTCTTGGCCTCCCACATTATCTAACACTTCATCAGTGAATGGTGTAGGTATGGGGTCATGCAAACAATCATCATTCAGCTTCCTGAGATCTATGCATATCTCGATTTCTTCTGTCTTCTTGTCTTGTACCACTATAGGGCTAATCCACTCTGACTCTTCGATAGGTTCTATAATCCCTGCTTCCAACATTCTGTCAAGCTCAATATTCACTTTTTCCTTATATTTAGGGTTTAGTCTGTAAGGTCTCTATTTGACTGGTCTTGTATCTGGATTTAAAGGAATCCTCATCTCTCCCATAGGCCCTTTAATTCCATTCATATTAGTGAACTTGGTTGGAAACAAGTCTTGATATTCATGCAGTAACTCTATAATTTTGTCAATGGTGGTAGCATCCCAGTAATATCCAACATTTGAAAACTTTGGTGTCTTCTCTGTACAAATATCGACCTTCTTAATCTTGATTGGTTGTCTAATAAATGGTATCTCAACGCCTGGTCCTTCCACATGTCTTTGACCTTCTGTTTCTACGATGTTCACCTTCGTAGGATCATCGTCTTCATCCGCATTAATGTTGTAACAACCTTGCAGTTTCTGGATAGGCGCGGTCCATTTGTACTCGTCTTTCTCTAAAGAGAGGCTAAAGGCATCCTCAAGTACTTTCTGTCTGACAATCTGTAGTGCTTGGTCTACTGAAGGAAATTGGATTTCAAATAGAAATGTAGTTAAAAAATTCTGAGTCATACCTTCCCAATCTGTAGTGATGAGGCACAAATCTGATTGGAGGTACCAGTTGATAGGTGTCATGTCCAACGTTTTAATGAATTTTTGCACCCATTGTTCTTGAGGAATGTTGATCTAGGCTTCCTCACAACTCCGCACATGGTCCTTTGGACAACTTCGACCTGTGTAGCGAACTTTGTAGCCTTCTACTTGTGCTGAGAACCGTGTTGTCATCAGGGTACGACATTGTACCCATTCTGTGATGCTATGTTTATGTGTCCCCCACCATCTTGCTGGTGTGGCTTTCAAGGCCTCATCCATTTCCAATAATCTCTGTTGTATTGGTACACTTTCTTCAAATTTCGACAAGAAGGTTTCTAAAGGATTCAAATCATCAAAGGTGGGTAAGTTGCTTACTGTTGTGCCATTCCAATGGACTTCTCTGGTTAATCTAGCACATATTATTGTAGATACTTCATACATATTATTCTTTTAGTTCTCCAATGCTTATTCTAAATTTGATGAACATGCACTCTCACTTCTCCAGCTTGGGTTCCCATCGACTGTAGGATTAATGTAGTCCTATTGTCTGGCTGTTAGCTTGTATATATTTTCTAGTGCATATGCATGGCCTTCTTCTCTGATAGGTTATGTGTATCACTGACCTTCATATGGGTCTAAAGGTGCAATGAAACTAAGGCCATCTCTTTCAAAAGTCATACATATTTTCTTTAAATCAACCACAGTGGAATTATTGAAAGCCCAATCAATTCCTAACAGCGTGGGGTAAGGACAACTATCATCAACTATTTCAATTACCTCAAAATATGCAAACGTTCTTACTCCGTCGATGTCCATAGGGACATGTTCTAATCTACCAAAAGGGCTTACATCTTGTTGATTAGCCATCCTAATCCTGATAGGGGAATAGATCAACTTTGGTTTTCCCATTAGCACCCAGGTTTGCTTCAACATGACATTGACCTCCGATCCTAAGTCGAGGACTACATAATCTATCTCATACTCTCCTATTTGAGCATTCAAATGTAATTCCTTATTTGTCCTTCTCTTCTTACTGATTTGGTGTACTTCCCTATTCAGTAAGGGGTCTATCTTTCCTAGCTCATATTGTCTGATTAAATTTTGTAACTCTTGTACAACGCTTTCATCCTGAATCAACTTAATACAAGTATATAGGAATTCCATGAGATTTATTACCTATTTTTCTTCTTTTGGCAAAGAAGACTGATCAAATGCTAGAGGCATTCCATATTCTCTCATTTCTGGTCTAGTCTTTGATGAGGAACCTTGGTCTCCTCTGAATTCTTTCCTTGCTTCCTCAAACATTTCTCTTTCTTTCCTTGCATCAAACATTTGTGTCTTCTCTATGGATTTCCTGATTCCTGAATCTTTTATATTCTTCCCTTGGGTCAATCTGTCTTCTCTTGTAAAAATACCTCCTATGGTTATAAAAACCACTCTAGGGTCTTCTCTGCGAGGTTCAACATATATTAGTTGCATTTGTGGGTTCTACTGAGGTCCTCATCTTTTCTGAATCTTATCTAGCAGCACATGACAATCTTCTATAACATGGTCAAATGAGATGCAATAGCTGCAAGTGGTACAAGGGTTCTGACAATCCCTTGCAAGGTGTCTTGGTTGTGTGCAGTTATAATAAATGACCTGTCCTTGGCATCGACCCATTCCTCCTCCTCGTCCTCTTCCTTTGAATCCACCACGAGGATTGAAGTTTCCTCTCCCAGGAGAGTTATACTGCATAGTGTTTCCTTCTTGCTGTACTTTGCCTTGAATCTTATATATGTCTCTCGACCTTTCATGCATGAGATTGTAATCCCTACAATCCCTATCATCATGTCCTATGAACTTACATAATGTATAGTACAAATTTGTAGGTGTTTGAACATACTTTTGCATGTAGTAGAACTCACCAGGGTGATGTATGTTTTTGCATACCTCGCACCAAGGTAAGGGGACTTGCTTCAAAGGGCTTAGAGCTCCAAAAGCCAAGTATTCATTGAAGAGGGGACAATGTTCCTTGTCATGGCCTTCTGATCTACATCTAACACACCAGATATCTTCTCTTTTATATTTTCCCTTGTCTTTCTTCATATCCTCGACCTGCAGAGACAAACTAGTCAACTGACTCAAGATCTGACTCATACCTAAGATGGATTCTCCTATATGGGCTAATTCTAGTTTCATGGTGATCTATAGTGACTCAGACTGAGAAACAATCTTCTATGCATCAGAGGGACTTTGATGTGTGGTAAGAGGGCATCAATGAACCATTCTTTGTTCTGTTCATTTGGGATCTGAAAAGTCAATCGGTATGTTAAGGTTTTGAATCTTTGATCGAATTCCCAAACAGGTTCAACCACCTTCTGCTTGATCTCTTTAAGCTCTGTAATACATTGTGACTCTGACTTGGGTTACTTGAACTCTGCAATCAACGCATTTTTAATCTGATTCAGTGTCTTAGGCTGTGCAAGTTCTTGAACAAGCTTCATGTACCAACTTAGTGCGCAATCCCTTAGAGTGATACTAAACTAGGTTCTTTTGACAGCTTCGTCAATGACATTTTTAATATTCCATATGACTTCACATAGGAACCAGTGCTGATCAAGATCTTCAGATCCATCTCCCCTATAGATAGGAAGCCTGATCTCATAATATTCCTAGGGTCCCTGACTGAATATGTGGTGGACTACTATTGAAAGTTCTCTGGACGCTCTGGTGACTGGGATTACTGTGGTTGTTTAATACTGAATCAACAGGAGGGATAAAAATACTTACTTCGATGGTCTGCACAGTTTCTGAGGTTTCCGGTTCTCCCCGGTGAATCTCTTTAGCTTTCCCTTCCTTTGTCCCAATAGGTTCTGAATGCTCCTCGTCTGTCAGATCTGCCTCTTCTGCACTATAGAAACCTTCGTCCTCATAGTTCTGCTTGAATAGGTTCTCAAGGTGAACTTCTATGAACACTCTCCCATTGCACATATGTCCAAACTCTGTTTCATTGTCGTTGTCCGAATTCTTGAACATTATCCTTTCTATATCCGACCAGTCTATTGTATCTTTAATATGCTCTTCTCATGCAATAACATCTCAAGTCTCAACTTCAGGAATTGTAAAAATTTTCGTCTAGATCCCTTGAATAAGTATCTCTCGGCTTGGTTGTATGATTCTATTCTATCAATATCAAACTTTGTGATGTACCTTCCAATGGTGAGATCGAACCAGTGATCTACTGCTCGTGATATGACATTATCAACTCTTTTGACCTTCTTGATCAGCTCTGACGTCCAAACCATAGAGGGTCTAGATTAGATCTCGATCTGGGTATCTGCTAATATAGCTAGCCACTCATACAACTACTAATGGATTCCCCCAAAGAAAATTTTGTGTATATCAGCAAAGATATATTTCTGCAACCAATCCTCTATACTAAGATTAGGGTTCTTGTTCTGGGCTTCAGAGAAGTCCTTTTCTTGATCCTCTATCCACTTTTGAGTCTCTGTCTTTGATGGAAACCACCTTGACATTCCCTCAATAAGTTTCCTGTCTCGACAACATAACCATTTGTTGGCACATGGGCAGACCTAGGGTTTAGCTCCAGGAATGCACCAACAATACCTAACTACTGGCCCTTTCGACAACACATGCGAAGCAGATGTAGTCTAACCCAAAGAAAATATGAGGGGGTTGCAGGACAGAGATGTCTATAACCAAAGGGAAGATCAAGTGGATCTAACACAAGAACAATGCAACATTCATATATCACTTATCAACTTATCACTTAAGAACAATGCACATCTACTTATCAAATCTAACATAGTATTGCAATCACAGTATATCAATGACAGAGACAGAATATCAATCACACACAACACAAAATATATGTGGTTAACCCTCTCTCTAGGGCTATGTCCAAAAAACTGTGCTTTATAGTATATTAGGATGAAGCATACAGTTCTTGTCTACAGTGTAAGCTAGCATATCCTCTTTCTTCTCCTCTCTTTCTCTCCCCTTCTTGTGCACCCAGCTGTAGGAAAAATCTTCGCACCCAACTGAAGATCTTACAATACCAGAAGTCTCTCACACAACAATAATCACTTTTAATCATCAATACAACTATACCCAACAATACCGTACCAACCCAAACTAGGTCCTCATGACCTTTATTTATACATTTCAATAGCTCACCAATATCCTTAGGCCAAAACCTCAGTGTCCAAAACCCTAGATACCAAAACCCTAGGTGTCTAAACCCTAGGTCAACTTGACCCGTGTTTTCAGAGCTTCACCAACCTGTCTTTCCTTCCTTCTCATGCAGTTCTCTAAAGAATCTAATGATGGATTTTTCCACTTGCTGAGTTGTCCACGATCCTTCTTTCTTGTTGATTTGTCATCGTCGATCTCCTCGTCCAATGGCTTGCTTCACTCCATATTTTCTCCTCTTTTGCTCATTTCGACCCAGTAACAATCACTTTGTCTTCCACGAAGTTCACATTTTCCTTTTTCTTTCTTGATCTTCGCTTGCTTCCATAACAAAGGACCAACAATCTCAAATGAACTATAATTTTGGCATTCAACAACCTTTTTCAGTTCTTTTTCAATTATAGGCAACAATAATGGATTGAATTGTCTATATTTCTGCTTAAAAGGTTTGGATCCAGGTTTCAAAGGAATCTTGTGTTTCATAATCTATATATCAAAAACCTTAAGGTCTTCATAAGACCAAGCAAAAATGTCTGAAAACTGTTTCATCAAATTGACATACCTATCTCTCTGTTTTTTTGGCAATTTCCTAGATAATTTCCCCATTCTAGGATTTGAGTCTCGACTGATATCACAATCTACCACTTCAACCTCCTCTGTTTGAATAACATACTTTTTTGAAACATCAATATGGTCAAATGATCTCTCAAGGGGAACCAAGCCCTTTGAAAAATGATTTTTTTTTAATTCAATGATTTTATGACCAACAACTATCTTGAAGGATATTAGCAGCATGAACTCCCACATCCTCATTTCATTATCCTGGTCTATAGAGATAGTAGAAAATTCATCAATGGTCTCCAAAAAACTTTTAATCTCCTGATAATCTTTAAATACTTTCCAATTTTTTATGTTATCTGGTATAGAAGGTCTGTGTCTTACTTCAATTTCAAATCTTAAGTTGGGAAATATTGGAGTTCTGAAATTACTAGCTGCCAATGCTAGAGAATCTGCTTGCTAATTCAAGTTTTTGTGTATAAAAGTGATGTTTAAGGCAAAAAATAAATTATCAACAAAATCCCACACTTAATTTATATACTGGTTTAACCTCTATTGTTTGGTCTAATAAATATTTTTGGTTTGATGGATGATAAGTTCAAAATCTCCAAAAATAGAAATTTTGTCAATACCCATATTTTTAGCATCTTCCAATCTCAGCAGAAGAGCTTCATATTCATTGATATTTTTGGTTGTATCAAATTCCAATTTATATAAAATAGGAATGACTTCCTTGGTAGGAGAAATAAGAACAATCTCAGCCCCAGAGCCTTCTTTGGAACAATCCCCATCAAAGAACATTTTCCAGACTAAATTTTCTGTATTTTCTTCAGCTACAGGTATGATTTTTCTGATTTATGTTTCAACTATCTTGTCACGAATGTGGAAAATGGAAGAAACAAGTTCATCTTCAACAACATATATAAGATTAGGATTTTCATGATCACTCACCAGGTAAGCCATCCTCACTTCCCTGTACAGTCTTCGATGCTCTCCACCAAACACATGTATAGTAGCATAACTAAGGTCCATTTGTAGTGTACCTCCTACTTTCTTAGCCCATGACATTGACAATAGAATCCAAAATTTAGGAGGTATATCAGCCCCAATCACATCCAACACCACACTTTTCATAGGTAATTGAGATAAAGTGACAACCATGTTTTTAATGACTCCCAGACATTTAACCTTTCTGGAGTCAAATGCATATAGGTCTAGATAAGGCTTAGTGATGTCTAATCCTAACTCATCCATTACCACCTTTGGCATGACATTGTGTGAAGTTATTGAATCCATTAAATAGTTATGCAATATTTTTTCATGAATGTGCAAGGATATGTAGAAAGGAGGAGATGCATCGGACCTATATTCAATATGTGGCCCAATGGTTATGGCAGGGTTTTCATCTTCAATATTGATGGTACCAGAAAAGGTAACATGAGAAGGGGATTGCAATGCTTACAAGAATTTTTTTCTAAAAGGACCAGTTTTCATCAATTCTACCAAAGGTATGGGAATTTTGATTTTATTGATTTCATTTTCCAAACTGAAAGAATGAACTTGCTTCTCAGATTCCTTTACCTCTATAGTACCAACCTTGACAGGTTGTTTTTGTTGCTGATCAATTTTAACCCCAAAACCTTCTTTACTGAACCCTGATTTGACTGGAGCATTTGTATTTTTGGTTTGAACAGGTATATCCACTTTTGATCTATTTGATCTATAACTAAGATCATACTTTTTTCTTTTAGGTTCCTTCTAGGAAATTTCTTCAGCATCTTCTTCCTCAAACTGATTTAGTATAAGAGTATCCTCATAATTTTGTTGTGTCAGATGAGTGGGAGGTAATTATGTATCATTTAAATGAACTGTGTGTAAGTTTTAAACCTGTAAAGTAAAGCAATGCATATATATTCTTAAGAAAAACATAAATTAATCAATGGCTCATACACATAGTACACAAAGATTTATACCGGAAACCCTTAACCGGGAGAAAACCTTTCAACACTTCATTGTATTAATTTCACCATTCACCATACAATATATATACAATGTTTTTAGGTATCCCATAGATACCAAAACCCTAATCCTTTAATTCAAGATTAATTTAGAAAACCACTAAAAATAGAAAAATCCGCTAAAATAGAAAAAAACACCCCAAATTTTTTTTCGGGGCGCTTCCCCAGAGCCGAATGTTGCGCATAACCTGGGGGGGGGGGGCATACCCACCCCCCCTGGGACCCCCCTAGGAAGCATTGTTTTCTTTTCATCTAGGGGTCCATATGATTATATAGTCAACAATCCAGGGCAACAATGCCCATTGTTACTCTACACCAGGAGAACTTTTATGTGCTCACAGACTTTGTTAATGAATATGCAACATTGTTCAGAGTGTCAACCTTTTCCAGCAAAACCTTCTTTTCTTCAACCATGTTTCTCACAAAGTGATATTGAACATCAATATGATTTATCTTCGAATGATAAGATGGGTTCTTTGCCAGGAAGATTGCACTCTGATTGTCACAATCTAATCTCATTGCTTGTTGTACTAACCCAATACCTGAAAATAATCTTTGTAACCATATTGCTTCCTT
>ML782791.1:176654-187727 GCA_009831015.1 Picea engelmannii
GATTTCTGGACTGGTGCTTCTGGTTTTCTGGTACTTCTGGTAATCTGGTACTTCTGGTACTCTGGTTTTCTGGTTTTCTGGTACTTTGTGAAACTAGGGTTTCACTTTCTGGGAGATCTAGCCACTGAAAATGTGCACTCTAAGTGCCAAAATGATCCTTGGGGGAGGGTGCAACTTTCTAGGGTGATAGATAGCTGAAAACACTTGCTTTTTCAAAACCCTAATTTTGGGGTCTGGTAACAGTGACATTTTTCCTCTTGCAGATCGTGCTTTCTTCAGGTTGGCTCTGAAACCATGTTAATGTTTATGCCATTATTATGGTTCTTTGCATTTCATAATATAAGAGCATAATAAGAACAAGATCACTGAGAAATACACATCCACAAGAGACACAACATTTATCCTGGGAAACCCTCTAGGGGAAGAAAACCCAGCAAAAACTTCCTTATCATAAATCGCTTATAGAATGTTCAAGAGATAACTCAACCAATATAGAAAATCCTCCTCCAAGAGATGCGCCACCCTTCTTCTCCTCTCTCCAACTTGAAAATGCAACTTGCCTCATAAGAGAATGAGCAAGTGAAGTGTGTGTTAGAAGTGAGGCGCTAGCCTCTTATTTATATCAATATGGCATGTGTGAAGAGTCACCATTTGGCAGGGCCGACCTCTCACACTGGGTGGGTAAATCCACCAATAATTAAATCTGGCCCTTTCATTATAACTGCTGGGGCCGACTTCTTATTCTGCACATTATAGTTGTCCGATGACCAATCCGCAAAAGGGGATTTGGTCCTTATACAATTACCGACTTGATTAATCCTCAATGGGGATTAATATAATAATAAAAGTAATAATAATGACATGATTAATCCACAATGGGGATTTATTCCAATAACAAAATAATAAGAATGCTCTTCGCAGTTACATTATTTCAACAGTGTTTCTCCACTTTTCCTTCTGCATTAAAATTCTTCTTAAACAACCATTTTCTACCAACAGATTTTATTCCACCTAGCAACTCAACTATATCCCATGCCTCATTCTTATCCAAGGCATCCATTTCTTCAACCATGACCTTCTTCCAGAGTTTACTATCCTCTAAATTCACTGCGTCCCGGATAGTTCTGGGATCATCATTAGTAATAGACAAAGCAAAATTGGAATGGAAATCAGGTGGACTATACCTTTCTCGTTGCCTTCTTTCCCTCACTGATCTCCTCAATACTGGGTTATGAGGTTCTTCTTCTTCTGCTTCATCTTCTTCATATGATTTAGATTTTGCATCATCCAACTCCAACTCTATTTTCTCAGGTTCTTCTGGCCTTGGTAGGAATTCATGTTTGGAAACATATTTTACCTCTCTGAAAACAACATCTCGTTTGTAAACAATATTCTTGGTTTCTGGATTCCAAAGCTTATAACCTTTCACACCATCTTTATAACCAATAAAAATACACTTTTTAGCCTTTTTATCCATCTTACTCCTATTTTCCTTTGGAACATGTACATAAGCATCACAACCAAACACTCTAAGATGTTGAAGAGAGGGTTTCTTTCCAGTCCATACCTCATGTGGATTTTTATCATCCAACGCTGATGAAGGTGATCGATTGACCATGTAACATGTTGTACCCACTGCCTTTGCCCAGAATTCTTGTCCCAACTCGGCACCGCTGAGCATACTCCTTGATTTTTCCATCAGTGTCTCATTCATCCTTTCTGCAACTCCATTCTACTGAGGTGTGTATGGAGTAGTCTTCTACCTTTCTATACCACACTTCTTACATTATTCTTTGAATTCATTTCCGCATAATTCTCCACCATTATCTATCCTCAATACCTTTATTTTCTTTTCTGTCTGATTTTCTACCAGAGCCTTAAACTCTTTAAATTGATCAAATACCTCATATTTCTTTCTAAGAAAATAAATCCATGTGTTCCTTGAGAAATCATCTATGAATGAAACATAATACACAGATTTACCTAGGGATGGAATAGGAACATGTCCAAACACATCACTGTGTATAAACTCTAATATCCCCTTTCTCTTGTAGCACCAGATGGGAATCTTACTCGATTATGTTTTCCATATATGCAATGTTCACAAAAATCAAAATCCAGAGTGCAATTAGACATGCCTTTAACCATACCTTTACCGTGTAGTATTCAAAGGCCCTTTTCTCCAATATGCCCCATTCTTTGATGCCACAACATGGTCTTCTTCCCAATGACAATATTGGTATTGTCTTCTTTATTTGTTTTCTCAAGGACAACATAACTATTACACCCATTAGTATAAGTTCTTCCCAACAACTTGTACAGAGTTCCACACCGAACTCCCCTCATCAACACCATTGCTCCTCGTACCATCTTGCAAGTGCCCTTTCCAAATAAAGTATCCACTCCTGCATCATCCAACTTGCTTATAAATATTAGGCTCCTGGATAGTTTTGGAATGTGCAGAACCCCAGGGAGAGTTATAATACTTCCATCTTTTAGCAGAAACTTAACCCTTCCACGTCCCATGATTTTGGCTGTCGAGTCATCTCCTAGGAATACATCACCACCATCGTATTTTTCATATTTAGAGAACCACTCCCTGTGAGGAGTCATATGGTATGATGCACCTGATTCGAACAACCATACATCACGATCTACATGTGTACCTGTATATGCCAGGTAAACATCAACTCCTTCTTCAGTGGAGGTTTTCTCCTCTGTGGAAGAGGTACTATCAGATCCCTTTGGTTTATCAACCTTCTTAGACTTGCAATCTTTCTTATAATGCCCTATTTTACCACACTTCCAACATTTCCTCAAAGATTTTCCTGGAGACTTAGATATACCGATAGATTTAGGTCTCCCCCTCGAAGACTTACCGAGATTCCTATCTTGGGTACAAAATATTACAAATAAAGCATCTGTGCTATGACCATCCATGATTTTCTGCCTCATCTCTTTAGATAACAAGGATGCAACTACATCCTCATACTTCAATGTAGATTGAGTGGTACTACCAATTGCTACAACCAGATTATCCAAAGAGTTTAGAAAAGAACATAACAAAGTAATACACTTATCTTCTTCCGCAATCGTAATATTAACAAAGACAAGTTGACTTACCAGAGTATTAAAGGAATTTAGATGTTCTGTCATAGAATCTCCATCTTCCATCCTAAGATGATACAACTTCTTTTGAAGAAACAACTTGTTTAGCAAGGACTTGATTGATACAAATTCCCTAAATTATCCCATAGTTCCTTGGCTGTATATTCTCCCGAGACATTCAACAACACGGAATCTGCCAGGAAGAGTCGAATATGACTCCTTTCTCTTCTGTCCAACTTCTCCCAATATTCCTTCGACATACCAGTAGGTGGTGTACTAGTAGTTTGTGTACTAGTAGGTTGTGTACCAGTCGATTGTGTGCCAGTAGGATGCATACCAGTAGGATGTGTACCATGATCCACAATGATCCATTGTTCTTTGTCTACAAGAAGGTCCTCCATCTTGAGCTTCCATAGCTCAAATCTTTTACCGTTGAACTTCTCTATCTCAATTCTAGAAGAGCTTACCATTCCTCTTTTTACACTCAAATCTCCACTACAAAAGCTCACACTAAACCTAGGTTTATCATAGACCCAAGATAAATTTTATCTATCAAGACTGAGCCAAACCCTCAACAACAAAGGTGTCCATCTGAAGCCAAAAAAAAGCTCTGATACCACATGTAAGTTTTAAACCTGTGAAGTGCTACCAAAACATGCATATAGATTCTTAAGAAAAACATAAATTAATCAATGGCTCATACACATAGTACACATAGATTTATATCGGAAACCCTTAACCAGGAGAAAACCTTTCAACGCTTCATTGTATTAATTTCACCATTCACCATACACTATATATACAATGTTTTTAGGTATTTCGTAGATACCAAAACCTAATTCCTTAATCCGAGATTAATTTAGAAAACCACTAAAAATAACAAAATCCGTTAAAATAGAAAAAATGCCCATAAATAAATAAATTTTAGGGCGCTGCCCCGAACCCCGTCGGCTCTGGGCTACCGCCTGGAGACGAATGCTACGCGTAACTAGGGGAGGCATACCTGTACCCCTCTAGGGATCTTCAGGGGAAGTTTTTGAATCTGACGCGCCCACACACACACATGCAAAGAATATAACACATACCCAACACTGTGTAATCTTCCTCGGTATCATCAATTTCCTCAACTTATTCCACTGCATTATTTTGAAAAGGAGGAAAAACCCTCTGATCTTCTTGATTTCTCCTTTCTCTGGGCAAAATTCAAGGAACATTGTTAGGCCTTATGAATTGATTGGGATTTCTATATCCTCCTTCCTATGTAGGCCTGCTAGGTTTTTTTTTTTCCATCTTCAACCTGGCCATTTCAGATGTCAAGGTTTTCAGCATTTTGGCCATTTCATCAATCTTGGAGTCAGATGTTGTATGAGATGAAGAAGGAAGTTCTTCTCTCTATTTTTTCTTGTCTCTATCACCCCTTGATTTCAATTTCTCTGCTGCCAGTATATTGGATTCTACTTCAATGGTTTCTTCCTGCATCAAACTCGGAGTAATAAACCTTCTTTCTCTCAACAACAGAGAAAGATCAGCATCAAAGGCATTGGAAAAAGTAATTTTGGCATATGTTTCTGTGGGTTTGATTTCATTTGGAATCTTACTATACATTTTATTGAATCTTTTGGTAAAATCAAATATAGATTCTCCTTGTTTTTTTTTCAAAGCACCAAATTTAATGATATAATATAAGTAATCTTTCTTATCTCCCCAATGTCTCAAAAAGTTATCATCTAGTGGATTGATATAAACAATATAATTAGGAGGTAGAATTCTAAACCATTTCCTCACTTATCCATCTAAAATTTGCACAAAAAGTCATCCAAACATATGCATGCTCCACATTAAAATTATCTGCAAAATTGTAGAAAGAGTTTAAGTGATCTTCAACATTGACTTCCCCCTCTCCATTGAATCTTGGAAAATACTTCATATAATCATTATGTGGGAATGCATACAATACTTGTGGTAAAATTAATGGTTCATATCTGGCTGCAAAAATTGCAACCATCCTATTTACAACCATATTTATCACAATGGGTGCTTGAACCGTAGGAATAGGAAACATTTGTGATGTAGAAAGAGAAACAGATCCTTGGGTAGAACAACTTAGTTGAGTTGATATCAGTTTTTGATCTTCAACTGATGAAATCAAAGGTTTCCTTTTTGAACAAGGATAAGATGAAGGTTCCAGAAACAAGGGATTTTCAAAGGAACAATAATGTTGTTTAACCTCTTCCGAAGAACTAGATTGGGGTGATGAAGATAAAACTGTATCGAGTTCACTTTTAGTATCTTTGGGAAAATCCCTCAAAGCTCCAGCTATGGATAAGGTGTTTGTTTTTTCTTCTCCAATGAGATCAACAAATAATTTCCATTGCTCTAAATTCAATTCAGAGATAGTTGAAGGAAAGGATACAGTTGAAGGTTGAACAATAGGCTTTGTTTCAATTCCAAGTACAATTTCTTCAATTGGAGGGTTATTAACAAGTTCATAAGACTATCCTTGAGCACTTGTATAAGAATATTTATCTTTTGAAGAAGATGATTGTTCTGAAGTATTTTTAGATTTTCTCAATAACTTTTCAAGATCAGACATTGCTGGAACAGGCTTAAGATCTGGGTTTTTTTTGGTCACTTGTTTCTTTGTGGATGATGATAAGGTTAGATGAGGTTTAAGTCCTTTACCTTCTCTTTTAGGAGCCACAATTACTACAGAGGATTCACCAGGTGAATAATACAGAGTCTCATATGAATGTACAAATTCTTGTCCACCATCAATATTTAGATCTGATCTTTTTCGTTCTCCTAGGGAAAATGTCTTCGTTCCTTCGTCCCCAATAGTGGCACAAAAATATGTTAGTCCCTAAAGTTTCACTTGAATGTGAGAGGGAAAGCTAGGGAATCATCAAGTTATTGCAGTGGTATTTTATAAAGGTTTTGAATATGATTTAGAAATGGTTGAAGGTTGGTTCAAATATACAATAAGGAAATAAGGCTCAATGTACAAAGGCAAATAAACATCTCACTAGCTTAGTAAATGATAGACAATTTGATAAATCCGATGGTAAAAAAAGTAAATGAAGAAATGAATATATATGAGTTTTCAGTCTGTCCACTCACACATAGATTTCTCATTCCTAGATATCATTAAGAAATAAGAACGTGGTACTTGAAAGAAACTCTTAGTTATGAACAATTTAAACATCAAAATTTTCATTGTATTACTCACAACAAAGATATCATATGCTTATCAACAGATAAAAATACATCCAAGTAAGAAAACGAAGAAGATAACAACATGAAAAGAGTTTATGACCATCAAAATTCCTTTTCCATTTAGTGCCAATATGAAAATATTGTCTTTGCCTCACAGAGAAGTCTTTACAAAAAATAACCCTTGATTCCCCAACTTATCAACCCTCTTTCAATCCTTTCAATGTATTTTTAAACACAAAAATTATTCCTTAAGATCCTATTTTTCAGATCACAATTTTAGATAGGATACTATCAAATGGCTATTTTCTAGGAGAGAAATCTTCATACAAATATTTCTAATGCCTATAATGTAGTCTTCCTTAACAACTAATTCAAATATAGACTAGATGATAGTTTGATGAAGCTTTCCAAATCCCAAAAAAAGAGGAATACAACTGTTGTTGAGCTGGTTCACCTGAGATGCAAAAAGTTCTATTTAAGCAGAATAATGTTAACAAAAAATGCTTAGCCTCATTATCTTGGTAATAGCCTCAAGCAATTTAAAATTGTGGTAGGCTTCCCTTGGGATTTCATTGTATGATAATTGCAGAAGCTCTGGTATCCCTTTTTTTTAGTTTGGTTTTTAACATCAAATTATGCCAATACAGTTTTATGTTTGACTCTCTTCATTTAGCAGGGCATATTGATATTTCCTCTTCTTTTTGAGTTCCTCTATCTATTCCTGTTGTTTTTCATTCCATTGCTCTACTAAGGACTTCTCCCGCCTCAGCTTCATAATAATACCCTTCAACTCCTTTACTATGTCCTTCTCTTTTCTTGTTTCCATCTTGAATTCTGGGTGTTCTTCTATTGGAGTAGGTAGATTCAAAAATATGGAGGTTCGGGGTTTTCTTAATTTAATTTCATATTTCGAGGAAAACCCAGTGCTAAGATCCTCTTCTTCAATACTTTTTGATTTTCTGGTTTCTGGAACATCCTGTAGTTGGTTTATTTCTGGAAAGGAATCATTTTCCAATTTAACATCATCATTAATTACATATGTGCCTTTGATTGTAGTTTCAAGGACTGGAACTGACCTTTTGGTTGCCCTAGTTACAAGTCTCCATGAATACTGTGCAATTTGTTTTCATTTCTCATGTTTTTTCCTATGTTCTTCATATTCCCCCTTTAACATGTGTGAAGAATATGCAAGGGTCTGTCTTTCAACTTCCTCCATAGTGTTTCCTGAATGGTATTCAATAATAATTAGGTTTTCCTTCTTGATAGAAGGATGAAAAAGATCCTTTGAGTTCAATCTAAGTTTGTTCGTAGACCTGGTAGTAGCTATTTTAGGGTAGTTAGATACAACTTCCTTTTTCTTGCTCATTTTCTTACCCTCTGCAACCTTTTTTCTAGTAGACTGTTTCTTCTGCTTGGTTGGTATTTTGAATGGGTTTGTTGTATGGTATTTAGGTTCATCCAGTTCATCAGGTTCATTCTTTATATCTAGATCAGTTTGATCATCAAGTTCTTTACTAAGTTTAAGCTTCTTGCTTCAACCTTTAGTGATCTTCTCATTAGTTCTACCTCTAGGAAAATCTTCAATTCCATGATGTGTCTATAATTTTCTCTTACTAGAATGAGTCATCCTGGTTGCAAGGGAGCTCTCTTTCACACAAGCATCAGTAATTTGAGAAATATTTTTTCCTTTCCCAGGTTTCTTCTCCTTAGCAATTTTAGATTTAGGTTCTCGTTGTTTTGGTTTTAGTGACAGAATTAACCAGTTGCAAGACCTTTGAACCTCACTTAAAGTATAGATAACCAATGTTTTAATTAACCCTTGGTGAACAAGACTTTTCTTTGTTGTTTTAGGATGTGTCTGGATTCTCTTTGAAATTTTTGATAGGATTTTCAATAAGAAAAAGGGCATATTGAGAGGATTATCACCATTCACATGGATTAATGATCTAATATGGTAAAGGTGAACTAGAGAAAAACTTCCCTTGTAAGTGATGTACTTATGAATGATCATAAGGAAAGTCTGCCATTCTTTCCTCACACAACTGTGTGGGATGCCTTGGCTCCAATTAGGATTTTGTCTTTCTGGGATCAAGAACTGGTTAACAAACTCCATTAATAATGTTTCTTTCTTCCAGAAACTCTCTCAATATAATGGTATCGTACATGTTGATGCTATGGAGTGATATGTTATGTGTATGAGGAGTTTACTCACAACTGTTTCAAAACCATCGAAATTTTGTGCAAAGATAATGGAAACCTGCTCATCATGACCCTGGAATGTTGAGAAGAAATTGAACCAGCCTGCATCTTTAAAATTTTGTGCCATCTGAGGATAATATTCAAGTAATTCCATCCCCTCTGGCTTTAACCTGGTTATATTCCCACTCTTCTTTGGTTCCATGACACTGATAAAACTCTGTTGAATATTTCTGAGAATGTTTAGGGTTTGATCACTAGCTTTTGAAAATTGTCGAAATCCAGGAGCTATATGTTTACCTGCAGAGCATGCATGAAATAATATACATACTAAAAATAGATATATCATGATTTCATATATGGAGAATGATAATCGGGAATGGTGTTTTGAAATCAGACTAGAACGTACAACTTGATTGTTTGGATGAGTTGTCATCATTGAAAAACATGACCTGATATAGATCATAACAAGATATCTAGATCCTATGAAAATAATTTTGGACGTTTTCACATGATCTAGAGAATATTGTGCATGCACAACTATAATTACTCTTAGCGCTGAAAGAATAACACTATTCTTGTAGCACCCTTTCCACTTTGGCAATTTCGAAATTTTAAACGAGGGAAAAGGACATGTGATGTGATGGAAATAATCTATCATATCATATCCTAACTTGTAATTACTTCAAAACATTTAAAACGTGTAGAAAAAGAATGGAAGCATACTTTCAAGCCAATAAAGAGAAAAAACAAAGTTTAATAAAAATCATGAAAAAGGGGTAGAGCATGGATTGAGGAAATCCAATAGTCAAAAACAAAGTTAAGGACTAACACTCTACATCTATAGTACACCCAATTCACATTGATTTTATCTCTTATACCAAATTCCCTCTTTGTCCTGCTATTGACTAATTAATGCATACATGCATGACAATGCAATCTCATACAAACACAATTAAATAATTCATAGATACAAATTCATGCTTATATTTGAAAACAAAATTGAATAACCATAAACCAATTCTTAACATAAACACAATTAAATAAACATAATCATAATTAAAACATAACACTTATCTTTCTAGGAATTTAATCACCAACCAGATAGAGACAAAGGATGTTCCATCCAACCATATGCTCTATGTTTCCATTAATATTTCTACAACGAGGCCAACCTCGAGATGAGACTATGAGTCCATAAGGATGAAATCGCCTATGGTTGTCTCTAACTCTCTCACATAGCTAAATTCCCAGAAATTCACCATCTACAAACTCTTACAACTATCCCAATCCACCAGCCTTCCCCATTAGCCTACATAACCTAATGAATGGGATTCCCTTCTCTACCACACAATTCCTCAGGCTATCACACTTCCCTCCAAATATCTAGTACAAATTGGCCATGGAATCTCATTGTTGGGAAATCCAGAGATTCTCAACTACAACTAGTTCTCTCAACGACAACAATTTCCCTCACACAAGGTCATAATTTACACATGGTTTGATTTCCTATAATTTCTATTACAATATTAATGAAACAACTTAGGCTCAAAGTTAAATTCACAAGGAAGAATGAACAAACAAACAAAACTCTTGCATGCCAAAAATTATGGAAGATATTTGCATGCAATTAATAAACCACTTGTCCTCCTAAGAAGCCTAGTTATCTCTCTTCGAAACTAATCCCAATGTCTAAAGACTTAGGAAACCATAAGTCCAATGATTATTGAAGTTAAGGTTTAAGGATTTAGGATCACAATAACACAAAGTTATTTTACTTTGTTTGCCTTGATCCCCCTTTCTATCCTCTCTTGTGGAATCATATCCCCCCATGTTTTTGTCCTTCTCCATATAAAACTTGTGATGTATTTTTATTATTATCAATGTGCCATTTACATATTCCATTGTTTGTCTCTGATCATTTCATCATATAGACATATACATTAATATTATGGTTATCAAAGATGGGAATGTTACATCTACTCCCAACTCCTCGTTGTGCTCTTCTTGTTGGAGAACCAGGGAATCAGGTAGATTAGAAAGCTAGTGATTCAAGGAGAGGTGGTGTCGAGAGACACCATTACAACACTTAATCACAAGCTATCATATCTCAATACATGAGGAGCACATCAAAATACACTAGAACACATTTCACATTGATTCATTCATTGTTGTTATATTGACCTATAGGGACATACTTTTATAGCACCATGTAACATACCCAACCACCCACAGGCCAGGTTCGCTACCTTCAAGCCCACCCTCAGACTTCTTTATCTTATCTATACCTTCTTTAGTCATTAAGGATGAATAAGATAATAGATTTAACAACATGCACAACAATATCCAACAAGCATGCATAATCTAAAGATTACGGTAAACGATAATTAAATATACACAACGAAATACATTCATACACATGTAGTTGATAATTAAATTAAAAAGCAGAACTAAATTCATACACAGGTAGGGATATCACGACAAAGAGCACTTATCTTTATGAAAGATGACACCAACTGGATGTAGACCAAGGACGTTCCACACAACCATAGACAC